>CAJNDT010006202.1:350000-407500 GCA_905221615.1 Symbiodinium sp. CCMP2592 | reverse complement strand
TTGCAGCATTGAGTTCAGGCCGTAAACCGCACAGCCTCAAAAACCCGAAACCGTTTGCTGGTCCCCTGCCTTTCGTGATGCAGGCTCCAACTTCTCGTGTTCATGTCGTGAGCCTCTTAGTCTTGCTGCTGTGAAATCGCAAGGCATGATTCGCCCGACCACGTCCGGCGGTGTGTGCTTGTGGCCAAGACATAGGTCCGATGATCAGTCCGGCTGACATCTCACCTAGCGTACTTGGACCAAATGTCCATGCTGTGCAATCCATAGCCCCAAAGAATGCCAAAGCGCAAAAGCAGCCCAATTGAAAACACTGCAAGCCATGCTTCGTGCCTCTGGCGGCATACCAAGACCAAAAGAGTGCGGCATGTCCTTGCGGGCCTGTCATGACGAGCTGTTTCGGGTGCAGGTGTCCAAGTCCAAGAGCCCGCGACCGCGGGGTTTCAAAAAACTGGGCCGGGGCCTCTCATGTGATGATGATGGTGGTAACCATGGGTGGTAGGGAGACATGAAATGAAGAATATAATCATTGCAGTCAGATTGTTGCGACGGTTGTCGCAAAGAGCATGTTCGTAACTATGCCACATATCGAGGATGCCGTGGGTCTTTTCTCAACATCCCATTTGTGGTTCCTGGTTGTTCCGATTATGGCTTTACAGCTGCTACAAGCTGCAGCGGCATTGTCATCGCCAGGATGTTCGAGGTGGGTAGCAGTCGCTCTGCTGTTGCCTGTTACAAGTAGGAGCAAAAGAATCGATGGACGAACACATGGTGCGTATCAGGCCTAGGTGAGAGGCGTTTCTTATAAAGAACCATTCATTGCTACTACTGCAAGTTATTCACTTGATGTTTCTTGTCCTGCTCGCTATGCCGACAGCGCTGCATCGGCTCCCGGTGATACAATATCTTACAATCACCATGGACTTACATCGTGCTCACTGTCAGCTAGCCACTACGTAGGATAAACAATGCCACTGTGTCGTCACACCGGATCTAACCCCACATACATCTGCCACCACCAGTAATAAGCAGATTCGTCATCCTTTCTCGTTCATATGCATATATATATATATATATACCCTTTCTGCCTCCGAGGCTGCTCCAAAGCCAACGTCGTTCCAAGCCTGTGCCCAAGAGACTGCTATGGATGAAGTAAATACGCTGAAGAGAGGTTAGGGTATGCGATGGAGGGAAGGTAGGCCAGGTTTAGGAAGTACAGGGCCAACCGTGCAAAGGGGGTGCCCTTGGAGTTCCTTGAATCTTTTCGAGCTGCCTGGTTTGGAGGTAAGCGGAGGAAACGCCTGCAGTGTGTCAGCCAGGTAGTATCAAGACTCTAAGATTCTCGGCCTGTGAAACTATGAGGTATGCGCAAATGAAAATATCTGCGGCTGTGTCTTCCAAATTCGGGATGTCGCACATCTTTGCTCTCTGATTCACTTGGAGACTTTAGCATTGTAGGATGTGAAGGGCTCACAGTCCCAGACTTTTAATTCCAGAAGAGGGCTGACAGTGACGTCAGCCAGTCCTGAACAGCCGATCAGCTACCACTGCAGAAATTGGGCGCGGTAAGTTGATCAACTAGACAGTGACCTCAAGGATACGAACACCCTGGCTGCGAAGCTGCGGAAATGAGATGATATTTTAGTATTGCTGCAAAACAAGAGCCACGGAAACATTTCGAAAACAGAAAAGTGACCCAGGCCGTACAGGGACACGGACTTACTCCCCTCCACTACGTGGATTGCCATTTGCAGCTCGCTTTGCAGCGCCTCTGTCATGCTCGGTGGAGCTTGGAACGGCCTGCAAGCTTTCAGAAAAGGAGGGCTCCATGTTTTTGTTGAAACTGTGCTCCGAAAACAAACGAAACGAAGACCGGGGTCCAAGGTACTGCAAAGTTCATGCCGGGCAGGCATGTGCAAAACGTTGCAAAATCCTCATGAGCGCATACTGAGTCCATCCCTGCTCTACAGAGAATGACCTCAAGTATTATTCTTGAAATAATTTCGAGCGTTATATGCCAAACGCTGACCATGTCGTGTTCGGAATCTAGCAACAGCTTGGATATGTGAAGGCGGGTAGCCGATCTGAAGTTGCAACTGGATCCCTCAACCAGGCCAAAACGGTTTAGGGATTTAGGGTTTAGGGCCGAAGGCGTGCCTGTGCATCTCAGGCTGCGTGTACGTAGCGAAGGAGCCGGGCTGCATCGGGTTGGGCTGTGGCTGAGGCTGCCTGCAAGAGCCAAGGGGTGGATGCTGTGAAATTCGAAGCATAGCTTTTGCTTCGATGCGGGCGTTTGCTGTAGGGCTCTAGGACCTTGAGGATTGCCTAAAACAACTGCGTGCAAAGCCTGCGATCAGCTTGGTCAAATACCAGGGCCGTAACAGCTGGAATAAGGTCTTGTAGCCTATCAACGTGGAGTTTATTGAATTTCAAGGACTAGTACAGCTCCTCATTCCGACCCTCCATTGGAGGGGGTACGGATTCCCTCCCCATGCGAGGCTCCTATGCTCCAATGGGGATAGATAGATATAATACATACACATGTATCTATATATATATGTATATATGCATATACACATAATTACATAGGGTACCGACAAAGCCTGCCCTGGGATTTGCGGGCTTGCAGGAGCCTCCTCGATCTGAAGCGGCAACATCCTCGCGAAGCCGAAGCCAAACCCTCCCCAGTTATAACAAATTTCAACCCTGGCATCCCAAAACCTACATCTAGAATCCTGCACCCTAAACCCTAGAAACCGGTAACAAGACAGAAAGAAATGTGTGGAGATACTATAAACAATAAATATGTAACTACATATATAAATATATATATATATATAATATAAGTAGTATATAATGCATAATGTTATATGTTCGTTCGCACGTGCAGGTGGGTCTGTGTGCACGTGTGAGCCTGAAGTCCTCAGCCTGAGCCAAGCCCCCGTCAGAGGCGGCCTCCATCGGCCCACGCGGGTTGGCTCTGAAAGCCCAGTCGGCCGAGGGAGGCCGAAGTCCCTGGGTCGCTTCAGAGGTCGCCCGTTGAACTTTAAGCCCAGTTGCTGCACCTTTATAAGTGTATGTAGATATGTGAGAGAGAGAGAGAGAGAGAGAGAGAGAGAGAGAGAGAGAGAGAGAGAGAGAGAGAGAGAGAGAGAGAGAGAGGGAGAGAGGAGGGAGAGGGAGGGGGAGAGGGAGAGGGAGAGAGAGAGAGAAGGTAAGGGGTAAACTGTGAGTGTGTTACTGTCCTGATATAAGAATAGAGCCGGACTCAGAAATTGGCAGTGCTGCTCCCCGAGGCCCGCACGGCTCACCACCAGGCAACGGGTCCCAACGTGCGGCATCGGGCCTTCGAGCTCTGTGCATGGAGTCGTGTGCTCTGCTCGGAAGAAAGGCCGGTGCTCCCAACCCTACAGAACGCTAGGGTGCTTCGGTAGCCATCAAGGCCTCGCGACCATCTGACACCAGGCATTCAGGTCTGCACTCCAAAACTTTCGAGTGGTCCCTGGACCCGAAAGGCCCTATCCCCTTTAAGCTGCATACCCCAAGCATGAGAATGTCGAAGGTAAAACAAGCAACCTCAGCCCGTAGCCTCTCGCCAAAGCCGGTGTGCTCCCAGCCGCGCAGCGGACCAGGGCGCATGTCGGTGCTGGCAAGTGGGTGTACAACAAAACTCAGAAGAGATGTGTATGCATGTATGTACGTACGTGTGTAGGTATTTATGTATGCAAGAGTGAATGCATGAAGCATATATGTGCATTATACCATGAAGGAGCTATGCGCCGTGATATAACTCACAGTACATCGCAATGCGCCCACCTACAGGCCACCGCACTTTTCCGATCATCCCTGTACATCGTCTGTATCTCAGCCATAGAAACACACAACACATATAATGTATTATATCAGAAATCACCTATCTATCGATCTATCTGCCTATGTATCGATCTGTCTGTAGTCTGTGAGGATCTGTATGCAAGGTGTACTTATCTATATCGTCTCGTTCAGGATACAAAGCTTTTTTGTCACTCGTGCTGACTACACCCCGATGTGCGAAGGCTGCATGTTTGTCTCACGGCTACGACAGCACCATTACATGCCGAACGGCGCAGAGCAGATATGTTGCATTCGCATTCTCTGGACGCTTGGAGGCTTCGGGGAGAACAAACCTTCAATACCAAGCCAACAGATCCACAGACGGGCACCATCAACTCTGCACCTCCGCTGCTGGGCGAAGGGGTCGCTATACCTCATGAGTAAGAGCAAACTGATACAGAAGGGTAAGTGGCCGTCGTCGTCGTATTCAAAGAGAAGGTCTTAGGAGGCCACCAAGAAAGACAGAAACCAATTAAACTTATGTGCATCAGAACTGCCGATCCGCGTGCCGAAATTCATCGACACGGCCGCGGGGAAGCTGCTCTGTGTGCCTCCCAGATTATCTGGCTGAGATTTCTGCATGTCACTGTACCTGTAGGCTGATACCCTAGCCTTCTTTGGGGGGTATCTACTTTTCTATACAGCAGATCCTAACTGTCCTAACTAGAAAACTAGGTATAAAAGGGTATTGTATGAGCCTCTAGGTATGTAGATGAATGGCAAATCTTCTCTTTGGTTTTGGGCGAGCCTCGGTGGCACGCTCCCTGCTGCAACATCCTCTTGCCCAAGACAGAGCCCAGGGGCGCCGAAAGCTGAAACCATAAAGAACAAAACCTGTGGTAATGTAGGAAACTGAGAAAAAATCCTTGGGCCTTTTTTGGGGTTCCTTATATGAATCCTACTATTTGGGGGTTAGAAGAACAAAACCTGTGGTAGGGCCATGGGCTGCGGTCACTGTGGTCTGTGCTCCTGCACTGCCATGACTGGAAACTCCCGTGGCGCCCCGAATCCGGCCTCCACCTTTCCCCGAAATGGTCCGGGATATACCTGATCAGGTTTGTGTTCGGAGCATTCACGGATTTTCTGCGATAACATCCAAGAAAACCTGAGGGACAACCCTTTTGAATGCAGAACGCCGGGCTTAGGAACTTGCGCCCAATCCTTTTAGTGAAGCTCAGTGCAGCTCATCTCAGCTCCGAGCTCGTGCTCCCGGTGCCTTCAGTAGTATTTCCACGCCAGCTATGTAGGGCGTCAGGTTCGTATGAAAGAACTCACCAAGCCGTTGAGATAAGCTTTCTGTGGCTTTTGTGGTGTGTATAGCACCATCGAACATCCGCAACATCAGCTATTGAAGCCTCACATTGCCGCAGTCAGCATATTCCGCTCAAGCGATGGTCAGTCACTTCGCTCTGTACCCGTGAAACTCAGCGTCTGAGCTTCCAAGCTTTCGGGCTCAACACCCTGAAATTCAAGGTCCTCAGCCTCTATGCCTTCATTCAAGTCTTGGGCTCGCGCAGGCAGGAACCCGGGATGGTTCCGAACTCGGGGGCCTGCGGTGACCGGTACGGATGGAATTCTGGACAAATGAAGCTCTCTTTGAGGAAAATGTTGAGGCTTGGATTGCCACTCATGAAACTTTAAACAAACCCGAAACCCGAAACTCTGCGCCCAACAGTCTTCAAGGGCGCTGGGGCGGCCAAAGATTCCGAGGCAAACCAGACATGCGCTGGAACAACTTGCAGTCCACAGCAATACATGGTACACTGCTTGGGGAACCCAGTCGGCTTCTTTATAACATCTTGACTCCAAAGCAGAAACGACCGCCGCCATCCCCTTGCCTGTACCCCTGTGAAGCCTCAGACTGGGAAAGAGCCATAAGCCCCCACTTCCCCGAGGCCCTCCGACCCCTGCCGACGGGAAGTTCCGAGGAAACTGTGCCTTGGAGATAGCAGAACAGTTTGGATTTGCTCCTTTGGCTCGAAGTGTAAGGAAGGAAATGCCGAACGCTGGACCTCTAAGATGCGTGGCAAGCATCTAGACTCACATCTAGACCTGACAGATGAGAAGGGAGCTTCATCCTCCCTGAACCTCGGTGCCTCGGTATCAGATACCTAAACACTGACGAAGACTGAAGAGAACCGTGCCCTACAAGAATAAGCTCCGTTTGCGATCCAAAACGAGCCAAACAGAGCACAGGCATGTTACGTCGATTCCCAGGCCGCGATCAAGCGGTCGATGAAAGCCTGCGGGAATCGGGTGCCAGACTTGGTCAGCATCCAGTTTCTGATGGGAATCTAACAACGACAACCAACGCCGCTAGCCTGTGTGCCAATGTGACTCGGCCGCCTTACAAAGCGATTTACGTAGCCGTGGCAGTGGCAGCAAGACTAGATGTAGCCAAAGCCGCAGCAAGAGCCAGAGCCTTAGGGCTGCATGAGCAACAGCAGCAGCAGCAGCCGAAGCAGTTGCAGTAGCAGCTGCAATAGTACTGTCGCAGTAGTCGTCATCGTAGTCAATGCCGCAGTGGTAGAAATATCAAAGATACTGGTGGTAGCGGTTGTACTGGTAGTAGTCGTCGTAGTGGTGGCGGTGGTGTTGGTCGTGGTCGTGGTTGCGGTGGTAGTTGTAGTGGTGGTGTAGTGGTACTGGTACTGGTAGTGGTGGTGGTAGTGCAAGCGAGTAGAAGTCGCAGTCGCAGTAGCAGTAGTAGCGGTGGTGGTGGTAGTAGCAGTGGTGGTGGTAGTGGTGGCAGTAGTAGAAGCAGCAGCAGCAGCAGCAGCAGCAGCAGCAGCCGTAGTAGTCGTTGTCGCCGGCCTACCCGTTCGCCACAGACCAGTTGAACACGTTCTGCCCGCCAAACCCCCAGCCCTGGAAGAAGAATCCTGGATACGCCTGTTGAGCTTGGAGGTGGATCGTACGAAGGCACGCCGCTTGTCCACGGTGCCCCACAGCCACCTTCCCGAAAACTCGGCCAGTGGTCAAGACTTGGGACCGGATATGGGATAAAGGGAACTCCAGAAAGTTGGAATATGGATTAATGGCAGGATCTTCAAGGGGTTACGATAATGGCTTCTACTGTATGGGGCCTGAGGCAGCTGTACTACCGCAATGCTCTGCTCGGCTGCTCCTGGTGGCCCCACGGGCAGCTCTTTTCTCGTCGAGCCCGAGCATTCTCATCAGCAATAAACCATCGCTGACAGCTCGAGCTATTCTGCTGACTATGCTGAGTGTGTGGTCTACAAAACATCTCTGCAACTGCAGGTGTTGAAACCGAGGTTTTTGTAGTGGTGGCCCTCGCTTGATGGTGCTGGTGGGGGTGATGACGAGTGCAATCATGTGCGCTGTACGTACGGTGATGGTGGCGCTGGCGGAAGAGGAGAGGTTGGCAAGGCCAGTCTGAAGTCGACGAGGATGATACTGCTGGAATGATCATGACGACGATGACATGATCAAGGGAATGGGTCAGCGTCATCGTCATCGCCATTATGCTGGTGGTGGTGTTAGTGCCACGAAGACAACCCGTAAGATGATCATGAGCCCTACGCCAGAATGATGTTCGCTGACTTCAAGACAGAGTCACTTGCATTTTGCCTATGCCTAAGACGGGCTGTCGATTTGGGCTTCAACATGACTTGATTTGGGCAGACTTTGCTTGACGTGTGCATGATAGTCACCAGATCATCGACCATGCTCCCCAACCATGGCCTTTAACAGCAACCGGTTATACCTTCCGACATGCAAAAACCCTTGCGCATTTATGCGCTACACTACACACCTACCGAGTTTGCAGTTTGTCCACTGTCCTGAAGCCTATGCCAAAGCCATGTCTAGTGAGGTTTGGGGTTTAGGGTTTTTGGGGTTTAGGGCTTTTTGGGTTTAGGGTTTGGGGTTTTAGGGTTTAGGGTTTAGGGACTCTACTGAATGAATGAACCAGACAAGAAGGACTCGTGTAGCGGCCTGGCCCTCGACCCAAATTGGGCGCAAACGGCGAAGGGCCTGGCGGGCCCAAACTGTGCACTTGTGTTGCCTGGCTTCTCCTTTGGTTACAGGGTCTGCAAAGTCTTGTGATTTAGTGTATCGTGTAAGGCACTTCTTCGATTTATATTGTTACATGGGGCTTTCCGTGGGGTTATCCCCTCCATACGTAGTTCCATGTGCTTGAGGGAAAGCCATCACGGCTTTATCCCTGCCCTCAGATGCCTCCACACCGGAAAGCAGGAACTGAAGAGGCCACAGGCGCGTGCAACGTGCGAAACCCTGCGAAAGCTCGCCATCTATCCACGTGATGCACCCATCTTCAAAAAGTAGTTCGCAGTTATTACCGAACAAAGGAAATCCAAAACTCCCATCATCTAGAAGAGCCAAGTGAAGATCAACTCTCACTGCGCCTGCTGGTGAGAGACCCCTGTTGGGTCGATAGGCGGGCTGATACATGGCGTCGAATGCGAACCCTGACGCTCTATGTCAAGCCCCCCCAGCGAATGCAAGGTGAACGTCGCAAATACTGGCTTGTTCCTATGGAGCTGCGGTCATCGTGAGAAATCCAGGCTCTAGATTTCCGGGTGAGTCTCAATCACAAGCAATGAACAACAACCCCTCCAAGGATTTCTTTCTGCAGTGCTCTTCGGGGCATGAAACCTGGAAATACAAAAGTCTCGAGCAACCCGCGGCCACGCGATGCCCTCCCTACAGCAACGAAAAACTCTTGCGTCCTTCAAGCAATGGTAATTTCTACTGCCCTGATTCGATTCGAATTGCCAGCACCTCGCTCGTATGATTATGAGATGCAGACACTGTCATGGTCAACGGAGGCCAAAACTTTCAACAGGTCTTATAAACCCATGCCCTCAGTCCTGTAGGCCTTCGGTGGCCAAACCTGTGCGATGAGAAATGGAACGAGGACCCGAATGATAAGAACAGTGTTTTGGGCCCATTATACTATAACTATGATAAGAATAATAAGGAACACCCAGAATAGTATCGGTGAATCTTCAAGCTCCTCTAGTACATTTGATGGAGCTGTCCGTGCTACTGGAATCAGCGAGTTGGTCTCGCTCAAGACGCCTGTGGACACATGTTTGTAGTACCGACGCGATAAACACCCTCCATACCTGCAAGACAGGCATGCTGGATAAAGAAGCGTCGAGCCGGGGTAGATGCACATGGTCTGCGAAGTGGCAGGCACCGTATCATCAATCTTCTGGATGAGCGCATACATGTACACCTCGGAGCCGGGAGCGACTTTGTCAACATCAGGATTAGAAGGGCATGGACTCTTGCAGGCGACCGTCCATAGCAACTTGCAGCACAAACGCTGATGGCATGCGCGGCTATAGCCTCATCAGCTCGACTGATCAAGAAAGCAGTCTTGGCTCCATCAAGCATCAGAAGTCTGTTTGACCATTGAGCAGCAAACACCAAAGCCTGGCAGTGAACCGACCATGCGCTGAAAGTCAAACCTGCAACCACAACCCGCCACCGACAGTGCAGTACGAAGCCAAGGCAGCAGCAATCATCACTGCCAGCCTGGTACTGTCGGCTTCGGAAACATATGATCGGCAGGACTACACACAGGCAGGATGCTAGATCTGCTAACACGTACGGGTTCATTATGAACCAGTCTTGCAGCTACGGTGCATGTCGAGTTTCTGCGCGTGTGAGGATATCCCTGCATGCATGTGTGGCCTCCAAACATCCGAATTTATCCCGATACACACGCAACATGCATACATTCAGCCATACACAGGTACGTTGGTACATGGATACGAACAGACACATACACAGACACATTCTCTTACACATACACGCTGACAGACCGACGGACAAAGAAGCGGAAACAGGCAAACAGACGGACTGACAGCCCGTCAGACCGACAAGCGGACGGACAGATAGGCAGATATGCAGGCAGCCAGGCACGCCGGGAGCCAACAAGACAGTCAGACTGACAAGCAGGCACGCAGGCATGCAGCATTGCATGCTTGAATGCGTGCATGCATGAATATAGCCGCACATATGTTGCAATGCCGCTACCTATCATCTATCGATGCAGCATCTACCGACCTATGCATGCATGCAGCATTGTGGGCATGGTGTGTTTGGTTGCCTGGCAATATTGGTTAGGGCCAGGGGTTCGATGACTCGGGATATACGGTCAGCCCACTGCCTGCTCTGGCCGTGGGCACTCGGAAGTAGCATCGGGCTGAAAGGAAGCCAAGCTTCTCAAGTAAAAAGTCTTGTGACGACTTTGAACTGCGCATCGCCGTCACATAGCAAAACGAGTTTGATTTGCATGCAAGACGTCGTACTCGGTGTAGCTCAGATTCTAGAGGATGCTGCAGAAGAAAAACATGCGAGGATGGAAACTAGGCTCCAGACTGCAGCACACAAGAACCTATCAGCGCATGTGCGCACCTAACAACTAATTAGACGAATTTTAAGACTGCAGGAATGGGGCAACGTTGAAATCCTAACACCGAGGACCGCACACCCACATTGCCAGCGCGTAACAGAAGGGCACCTGGGATGTTTGCCGCAGCAGCCAAAAAGACAACAAGAAGACCGGTGATATCATCGCGTATGCTTCCTTTGTCTCTTTCTTGTGCCCGGGGATGCACCTCGACACAAGTCACCAAGCTACCTGCGACATTGGTGTAGGAAGCGCCTATAATAAAGTGCTTTAGAACTTTGCACATGTTTCGCAAAGCATCACACAATGCACACTAAACACAGGCCACAGAACTAAGACAAAATTTCGACCCTGACGCTGATTCGCATCTCACGTATAGCAGCTGAGATCCGCGCAAGCCCCGGCGACGCACCCCAAGGGCCCAAGCCTCAGCGATGCGAAGGAGTGTTCTTCGACTCTCGTTTGTGTCCCGTCTGAAGGAGTGTACCGGGCTGAGGGATACCCTAAGCCCCGAACCCTAAAATCCCACGAGGGGGCCTTGTGACAGTTTTCGGCCTGGAACCACTGCTGCACGCCCACCCGCCCCGCCCGCCCCGCCACCTGGTGCGCGGATGGGGGTGTCGCACTATGCCCTCTGCCGTGTGCGGAAAGCGGCAATCGGCGCAGTAGTTTCCAGCAGCTGACATGAATTGCAATGCTGAATTATGAGGTTTGTATGGCGATGGTGATGGTGGCAGATATTCTTTTTGATGGTATTAATGATGAAGATGACGACGACAAGGATGATGTTGAGCATGGTCTGAATGTCGACTCATGTCCCGGTCTAGAGCAGCACAACATCATGAGCAGTATCACCGGTGCCACAGCAAGAGGGAAGACAGGGAGTAGCACATAAGAACGTTGCGGCAAAAAGAGTACCACCACAGGCCCACACCACAGGGGGGGTGGGGGGCGGGAGGTGAATCAGGGGGGGGGGAGGGGGGGTGCGGCAGCCCTGCACGTATGTCTGTGTGTGCAATATGTATATACATATATATATATATATATATATAGAGAGAGAGAGAGAGAGTATACCTATAGTATGCATATACACAATATAATATAACATAATTTAATATAGTTTAATATAACATAACATAATATAACATAATATAATATAATATAATATAATATATGATATAATATGATATAATATAATATAATATAATATATAATATATAATATATAATATATAATATAATATAATATAATATAATATATGATATAATAAAATATAAAATATGATACAATATAATATGATATAATATAATATGATATGATATAATATAATAAAATATAATGTAATATAATATATAATATAATCTATAATATAATATAATATAATGTAATATAGTATATAATATAATATAATATAATATATAATATGATGTATAATATAATATATGATATAATAATAATATTTGATATAATATATATCTAATATAATATAATATAATATACAATATAATATAATATAATATAATATAATATTATACAATACAATACAATACAATACAATATAATATAATATAATATAATATAATATAAAATAATATCATATCATATCATATCATATCATATAATAATAACATTAATAATAATAATAATAATAATAATAATAATAATACTAATAATAATTATAATAACTACTATTATTGCTAATACTATCACCATATATTGTTATTACTGCTATTATATATATATATATATCTGTTTCTTACATATATGTATGTATATGTACATATATACATATATATATATATATATATATATATATATATATATATGTATATATACATACTTACTGTTGTTGGGCAACTGAAGACTTCACCGGACCCTTGACTCACAACTATGGCCCGGAACTCTAAAACCGTTCCTTGCGCAGGGGCTGCAGGGTGCATTGCCCTGATCCTTCAGCTGCTCCAAAGCTTGCGATGGCTGATATGGGAACCCTAACTTCCCCAACCCTGACGCAACTGTTCGCATGAGTCCCGAGCTTCCGGGGGAAAGTCGGCTGAGCCAGGTGACAGGGCGGACGTCCTGCGTCGCAGGACTTGTTTTCGTGCATGTAGTTGCTTTTTCAATGTGTCTTGAACATGTTCAAACGGTCGGTTTTGAAGAGGATTTAAGAATTGAAACAGCAGCTATACGGGTTTAGGCAAGTTTACGCCTTAAAGCCATACTTTAGGCTGAATGCCTTTGGCCGGCTGTTGCACTCCGGTTTTGGGTTTTGGGTTGGTGCAGCGACACCTGTCAGACTTGGAATGGTGGCAATCGGAACTCGTCAAGCTTCCTGGGGTGAGTTAGGCCTATAATCCCGAAACCTTAACTCCACAAATCCAAAAAATCTAAAATACTAAAGCCTGCAGATGGCGAACAACGGCATCGACATATAGGTTCAAAAGGAGCAAATGCAGGGCTGCTGGGGGCTGCAAGCACATCTAAGCGAAGCTCCTGTGACGTTCTTGGTTGGTTTTAGGGTTTCGGCACTCGCACTCGAACAATCCAGGCGAAGCATATGGTTTAGGCTTGAGGGTTTTAAGTGATTGGGGTTTATGGTTGACTAGCTCTTGGAGTGCTGTCTGTTCTATATTAATATGGAACGTACTTTTGAGTACTGTGGAGCTGAATATAATGGAGACAAGACCTGTGTCGTCTTCCTTGGTTTTTGCAAAAAAAAGAGCTTGGGAACACAACACAATAACGTCTTGCCAGATTCCCTTTCGCTGCCGAAGCCTCAATGCGATTGTGCAGAATAGGTTTGGCAACAGCAGGGGCCGGCAGATTCCGAGAATTCTCGCTGAACTCCCCCTGCCGCACTTCACGTGCGAGAAAGCAGAGCTTCTGCTTCTCGTAAGTCGTAAGTTCTTCTGCCAGCTGGGGCCCTTGAGACGGATAAGACATCTGCGCACATGCCCACCCCAAGGCTGCTGTCAGCTAACAAGCTTCCCCGAGCCCTTCAGTTTCCTCTGAGCGCTTTGGGAGCACCCCGAAAGACATCAAGATGGGCTTTCAAGCTTGTAAACAATCCTCATCTGTCAAAGTGCAACCTGCAAAACACGACACTCTCTAAACCCTAGCCCCTATTTCACAGCTCGTTTAGCAACCCTAAACTATCCTCAGAAGGCGGCATGTGGATGCAAACGTACCAGAGTCTGTGCCTGATTGCCTCAGTGCCCCGGCCCGGCTGTACATCCAGATCATTAGAGAAGTCAGGTGTAAAGCAAGTTACATATGGTTCAAGATAGACCGGGTTTGTGTTAACATGCTTAGGGCTTTGTCTTCCTGTCAAAAGCTGTGTAGCATCTCCAGAGACTTGTGGGCTCTAGCAGATTCTGAGGCCCGGTCGTGGTAACGGAAAGCGCCCCCTCGCTTCGCGAAGAGCGCGCTCTCTGCTCCCCCCAGCCCCGGGCTGTGGGCTGTGTTCAACGAATCTTCGGAGCTTGGGGCCGAGATCATGCACGGGCCTGAATAATTAGAATTGGGTTTTGGAGGTTCCTTATGGCAGTTATAGTATATAGTATATAGTATATAGTATATATACCCCCAAGCCCTATTCTACTTATTAAGGCCCCTGCATTATGCAGTGCACCATGCGTACATGTCTACATATTAGGTCCATGCATGCACGTACGTACGAGTGGGCACATCCGTTGGTGGTAGGTAGATAGGTAGATAGGTAGCCAAGCAGGCAGTAGGTAGGCATGCTTGCTTGTAATAAGAACAATAACAAAGAGGACGACAATGATAGTAAGAATATCACAGTAATCATAACAATCAATCACAATAGGAAACATAAGCAGAATCATAATGATGATGATGCATGGAAAGCCACTAAATCATGGCTGTTGAACTGCATCCCAGAAGCATGATTGCAAGAAGAGTTGAAAAGTTGAAAACCCGACCAAAGAGGCAGACTTACATGTACATGCACATACATGCACACATGTGTTTGTTTATTTGCTTGCTTATCTATCTGTTTGCCTGTGCATACATGGATACGTCGACAAAGAAGTAGATGGACACATTCAAGCAACTCAGTGCACGGTGATATGCAAGTGTTGGCTGTTGGGGCATCAGAGCTCTGCTTGTTTTCAAAGGCAATATGTATGTGACAACTAATCATGCCTTGCACCTTGAGGTGCAGCTCAGCCCCTCTCAGCAAAAGTGGCTTGACAGCTATTCTTGGCGGAGGCTGTTCAGCCTGATTCACGGGGGACCCTTCCTCCGCAACTCGTGGTGGGGAGTACCCATACGCCCCATAATAGTTCCTGTTTGGGGCTGATATTATTTAGAATCCTATGAGGTAATCCCAAAAAGGAACTACTATAGGGCCTATGGGTAGTTTCGCTTTGCCGCAAAGGAACCATAGCGGCAAGTCAGGCAGGTCAATAAACTGGTGGAAGAGCCCGCCCATTAAACAAAACTGTGTTGAATTTTCACCGTGCCACGCACGCAGCTGCATCTGTGCCTGTCAGATGTCTGTTTAGGTTTAGGGCGCCATCCATCGCAGCGTACTAGACTTTCCAAGGGATCGCAGATTACTAGACCTCCCAAGGAATCGCAGCGTACTAGACCTTCCAAGGGAGGGGATAAGTCTCTGGGTGATCGACTCATGAACCTCCCCTTCAAAGACTGTGCCCAGGCTCTGCTGGCACTGACGGAGCTGCGTCTTGGTCGGAAATAAAATGCCTCTATCAGGCTTAGCCTGCATGGCATTGCTCTGCGAGCTGCTCGTATTCGACAAGATACGGGTTAGGCCTGTTGGACCTCCCAAAAGCAAAGTTGGGAAGCGAGCATTCCATGGCTTCCGGTCGCAAACGATGACGAATTCGCTATCACCACCCGTTGCCCCAGTCTGCTTGCCCCAAGCTGCAGCTCCGACTATGTGGAGGTTTCGTAGAATTGATTTCGGATCTCTCCGCAACGGTCTCTACAATCAGGATGCCACTATTTCTTGGGGTCCCTGTGTCAGGCTGCAAGAGTCCCTGAAACTCCAATGCTTGCTTGGCCGGAAGCCTGCAAACTGGTCTGATGTTCCGGCGCGAAGATTCCTATTCCTTAGCAAGAATTTTACTTCCTGAGCCTGTGATAATCAATGTCATGCCTTGGTCGCGTTCGAGCTGCTGTAGCTACCAGCCCTTGGGAAAGTAGTACGACAGTACCTCTACCGGACTCTACCGCTTAAGGCCATGGACACTCCAGGCAGGGCTCGGTTCGCACTCACCATACACGCTTCACGTGCTCCGGGCCCTTGGTCAACATCCAGCTCAAAAACTCCTGGAAGGATACCTGAGCTTGAAAAGTGCGGCACTTCGGTTAAGTGGGAATCGGCACTACAACACAACAGCAACGATGTTCATAGTACGAATGATGATATAATAACTAAAAGGTCGCAATTATCATAACAGTGACATACATAGTAACCATAATAGCAATTAGTATATTACTCATAAAACCGTAATAGCAATTATTGTGCTAGTGGTTTTGTCCATAAACATGCAAACCGTAAAAATCTTCAGACATTAACAAAAATAATCACGTCCGAAGCCTGGGATGGGAAACCCCAGAAGCCTAGCGCTGCCTCGCTCACAGGACCGAGCGGCGTTTCCACTCGCATCTGTGTCCACTTCTTGCCAATAGCCTCTCAAGAGATGATATAGGAGCCTTACGTAATCATCAGAGCAGGGTTTTGAGGCACCAAAAACAGCATTGGTAATTCATTAGGCCCCCCCAAATTACGAGTCGGGTGGGACGGCTTTACGGGGGCTAACCCTTCAACCTTTCCAGCGAGTGCACGAAACGAATACTCAATTCAAGGGCGTCAATGTGTGTGTATGTGGGCTTGAGATGCAGACCCTGGAGTGAAGGCTTGGCGGCCCATGACTGCCAACACTTGTGGCTAAACCACAAGCCAGGACAAAGCTTAAGTTCAAAGCCTGATTCTACCACACCCGCTATTAATCCTTGAAGCACTTTGGCGCCATATGCTCAGCAATCTGACTGCGACAACGTGCGAAGTATCTGTAGGCTACATGGTACGCGATGCCAGCACCACCTTATTCATGGTCGCCATCTTCAGGAGCATCGCCACCACCTCTATCAACGCATCATCCCAGATATCCGAACCGTCATACAACTAATGCAGCCGGGCGTCGGTGCAATCGCTGAGAAGAGATGTCGCGTGGATCCTTCACCTCCATGATCTGCATGATGACCTCGGGGACGTCTCCCAGGGCGCTGTGTAACATACGTTCAAAATGCATTCAGCATTCCGAAACAATGGCTACTATACAAGCATGCGCTATTGCAACACACCAGCATAAAGAGTTGAGTTGATGCCAGTGCCAGGGTCTTACGATGGTTCGGGTTGAAAAAAGTTCCGGGTCGCGAACAGAGGGTGCATCATTCCGGTACTTTTCTGAACTTGCTGTCCCTTCAGTACAGCATGTTCTCATTCTTTCGTGGACTCGCAACTTGGATACTCCCTCTGAACATGTGGGTACCGCCTCGATTGGCTGCTGGGCTGGTGAAGGCTTCGGCGGCAGGAGCTGCACAACATGCTTGGAACACCACTAATTAATACTTGCAACTTGCAACCCTTCTGCTCAATCGGAGTCCACCCTGCTCCTACGAGCCTTCTGCACCCGAAACCAAAACACGCCCAGGCGCATACACAAACTCGGACTGGCTGATCTCGTCGCTGCCGTCCGTGTCAAATTCGTCGAACATGCGCCGGTAGCCTCGGCAAGCCACTCACGCCCTCGGATGTGGAATGCAGGGTTTCAGGTTCCAGGGTTTGGCACGGTGTCGTATACTGCCATGGCAGGCCATAGCCATTACGTGGCAGGGAAAGACAGAGCGATCGGTAGGTCGACCGGTCTTATCTGCATACTTGACTTCATGCATGGACCAAGAGGGACCTGAGGCGGCGGCGCTCAACCTCGGCAATGGAAACCCCCAACTGCCTGGCCAGCTGCCTGGCAAGCGCTTAGGAAGCTTAGGCACGAAATGAGAGCCTTCAGTATGCCTGAGCTTTAGCTTAAAGCAGGATTTGGGCGTGGTTTGATGGCTCGGCGGATTAGGGTGAGCGGTTCCAGAAGATCTGGAATCACGGACTTGTCCAGGGCTTTTCGCTCAGGGTTGAGGTCGAGAAGACGAGCCAATTGTCCAACGTCGATGAATGGATCTCAGATTCGGCAATTCTACAGTGTGAGTGATGCGTCCGTTATGTCGATGTGACCTATGCTGTGTCGAGGGCTTTCAATTTCGATGGAACCAAGTTCTCGCATGGCTTACATGATACTGTGGACTCTGAAAGTTAATCTGCACAGACAGCCGGCCAAACCGTGATATCACCTAAAAGCTACCTCTCGCCGCATTCAGTTTTTCCCGTTGCAGACTTTGCCATGCTTGGATGCCTACGCATGTGATCCTACAGTCAGGGTGGCAATCAGACCCGAAATTGCAGCAGCACCAGCAAGTGCAACATGCAGGTGTTGATTGTGTGCTTTCGGAAAAACCAATCCCGAACTAGTTCCTGGCTGGCGTGCACTTCTGAGCTTATATGGTTTGACGAAGGCCACGAAACTATGACAAGTTCTTACGCACCTGACGAAACAACGCATGGCCAAGAGCTGAACCGGCTGCCTTTTTCGATCTGCGGCGGTGCGCAACAGTCGCTTGAAGGCCCGTGCTGGCTTTGCCATGACCTTCTTGTTCAAGACTCTGAACAATTCCGTGTAACATGACCGAAGTGTGCACAGCCCGCTCCACGGTGGAGACAGGCTGCGGACTTAGAAAACCCTCATCTGGTTCAGACCCCGAAGCTGCGTGGGGGTTCCCCATGACATTCTACGAGCCTTCTTCAGGTCACGAACGTTGTTGGGGAGGTTAGAAGATTTGAAGACTTGCTTCCCAAACAGATAAAGCCCAAAAGACTGAAGCATATCATCTAAGTAGCTGCTAACCTGCCTCTGGACTTCACCGTAACAACCCTATCGCTTTCCCTTTCCCTTACAACCACAGTATAGTGGCACTTTTTATGAGCTCCCATAGGACCTGTTATAGTAACCCTTAACCCGCCTTATAGTAGCAACCCCCCTTCCCAGAGCCTCCAAAACCCCTTAATTAAGGAATATACCTTAAATCATATTATGGATCCTACTACACTTTAAGGTACATTCCTTAATTAAGGGGTTTTGGAGGCTCTGGGTTTTCTACTCTTCCCACAGTATAGTGGCACTTTTATAATGTAGTAACCCTACGCCCTTATAGTACCCCTTTATAGCAAACCCCCTTTTCTACTCTTCCCACAATAAACTCCCATAGGGTCCTTTTATAGAAACCCTTAACCCTTATAGTACCCCTTTATAGCAATCCCCCCTAAACCCTAAACCCTAAACCCTAAACCCTTTTCTACTCTTCCCACGCTTTGCGTTCACTGCGTCGGCGTGGTGTCCACCGGCCCGGGCCTCGGGCGCCGGGGAGCCAAAGTCCTGGGCAACTCCACGGCGTTATAAGAGCTCCTTTAAGGGTCCCTTGTATTAAAGGGATCTATAGGGGTTCTATAAGGGTATAGGGTTTAGGGACTACTTGGAGGTTCAGGGGTAGTTATAAGTAGGGTCATAAGTCCCCTAATATGGTTTATAACTATACTTATCCCACTTGATAACCCCACTTATAACTACCCATGAACCTCGAAGTAGGGCCCTTGGGTTTGGGGGTTTAGGGATGCTTTTCTTTTTTTTGAGGGCCTTTTCAGGGATGCTTTAGGGTTTAGGGGCAACTCCACGGAAAGGTAGGGCCGATGGGTTTGGGGGTTTAAGGGGAAAGCCCGTCTCTTTAAAGATCTTTACAGGTTCTGTAAGGGGCCCTCAATAGTCAGATGACGGTCCCGGGGTTGCAATCTCTTGAAGGATTTTTCAGAGGTCCGGGCGGGGGTTAGTCTATTCTTCCATACAGGTTTTAGGAGAAGTGCATGATCACATGTGCTTTTTTGGTAAGTGCGATGTGTCCAGGGAGCACTCTAGCGGCCTTGACACCGTGAAGGACGAAATCGGCCATGACAAAGAATGTGTTTTTTTTTTTTTTGTTGAACGGCCCTTTTCCTCCTTGCTACGAGTCCGAAAGAATGTGGTTTAGGATTTAGGGTTCCTTGGACGGGTTCTGTAAAAGTTATACAGTATTGGCGCGCCGAGAAATAGAATAGGGTCCTTTGTAGGGTTCCTTCACAGGCTTTTGCAAGGGTTACCATAACTTTTTAAAGTTGGAACAAGGTTTTGGGGCATATTGGAAAACAAGTATGTTAATGAACCCTCCAAACACGGCTGGTACCTGTTCGGCCTCTTTACTAGGGTGTCCAGTTTTATAGAGAGGATCAGAGGTTAACCTATGGCGTGATTGTATAGTCATGCCCAGACCGGACTGTTGAGCTTAACGTTCTGGCGCTTAAAACTTTAAGGGGGACCACAATATCTATTACTGAGGCTTGTACCTTAAGCAGTTCCAGGTTTCAAGGCAACGAGGACTGCCATAATCGAGCCTGAATCCCACCGCAAGGGAGCGGAAGAGGGCACTTGGGCTCCAACACAGGACCTCTAGAACCGTAGGACCGTGGAAAGAAAAAACGATCGCGGAAGTTAATACGGTCGCTAATAAGTTAAGCCAAGGGCTGTTGCTGGGCCATGGCGTCCATGCAGCTCAGCATCCTTAGATTCGGTTTTTCTGGCAAGGTCTGCAGCGGTTTCGGCGCTCACACTCGGACAAGCGGTTTAGGGTTCAGCGTTTCAGGGGGCAGAAATCCGAGAAAACCATCACCTGCAGCTTTGGGAGGCTGTGAGATTCTCAGTTCCCGATCCAGTTGTTTGGCGATTGCCTGGAAATCCATTTGACATCATCTAACATCAGTTTGTGAAACACAGCACAAGATCTACAGTAATCGTAGTTCTCTAAAACTAGGGTCCCTTTACAGAAGGGTGCCGTGCGATTTTGGGGACCCAAATAGGGATTCGAATTTACAGCAATACCCGTGACAGAGAAAGCCGAGAAGCACTTGGGTTAATGACGGATTCGGACGGAGCTGCTTGAAGACCTGCTCCAAAAGGAGGGGGGGAAGGGCTCGGGGCCGGGTTTGGGGTTTTGGGATGCTTTAAACCTTGTTTTGCAACTGGCTTGCAACGTCACCCTAACCCTTAAAATCTAAGCACTATATAAACCCTAACCTCCCAAACCCAGGGCTGGAGAGCTTTAGGTGTTGGGGCGTCGGGTCGACGGCTTACCATCAAAGGACCCCAAGGTCCTCGCACTACTACTCTCAATAGGATTTAGGGTTTAGGGCTCCCCTTGGGTATCACACGGCCAAGGCTCCGCAAACCGTGAAACTCTCGAGAACTCTTCAGGTCAACAATTCACCATTTTGAGTTGAACTGTATTTAAAAAATAAGCTCAAGAAGCGTCGTATCTCTCAAAGCCGCATGGAAGAGGGTGCTTCATGTGATATAGGGTCTCTCTAGTAAGGGCTCGTTAAAGAAGGATGCCTCAAAAACACTCGTTAAATAGGGTCTCTCTGAATCCCTCAACCCTGACCCCCTTCACCCTTAAACCTCTGAACCCTTAAACCCCTAATGCAGGGGCCTTTATAATTTGAATAGGGTTTTCCGTGTTCCTTATCATATGTATGGTATACTATCCTCAAATTATTAAGGCCCCTATACTATAGAACCCTACTCCTTTAAGGATCCCTTTAAAAGGTTGAGCAAACACGCCAAGGCGGCCTGCAGGTCCAGACGCCCGCCGTCGTGCCCTCCATCCTGGGCTTCTTGTCGCAAACAGTCTTCTTGAATTTTTTCTCCTAGATTCTTCTTCGGGCTTCGGATTTAGGGGCTTGGGACTTCGGGTTCTGGGATTTAGGGTTTTGTTGATGTTGTGTTCTTCGTTTGTTCTTTCTTTGTTTCGGTCCCTCCTTCCTTTGCTTACTGACTTGACATGTGCATGTACATGTTCGTACGGTATGATACATATCCATATCGATACCCATCCCTTTCCATATCCACGCCCCATACATTAGCAGGTGCAAAGGCTTAGGCTCAGATGAAGCACAGGGCCCTGCCACGAGCGACACTAGCCGATTCCGGGAAATCTTGATAGGCCCTGATAGGCAGGAGACAGGAATTTGTACGATCATGTTTCCATGTTCCTCAGTAGTGTCCATGCAGTAAGTGTGAATTTGGTAATCGACTCTCCTTCCAGTCCCGGTGAAGCTGTCATGTAGTATCTGCCAACTAGCATCTGCCAAAACCCTGTTCCATTACAAAAGCAAGTGGTTGGAAACACCAGACACTGAAACTGCGATTTCGGACCAGGCACGGCAGCGTTCGCGATGAGGCCGTACAGCCAGCCTAAGAGGAGAGTGGGGAAAGGTTTCGGATTTCCGTTCTTGCTCCCACCAGATTCGCTGACTAGGTGGCACTGCAGGAAGAGGTTGGGAGAAGCAAGTCTTGAACCCTATAAACTGTCCAGTGACTATCACAGATACAGCAGTAGCCGGAAAGGTGGAACATCATTATCCTCTTGGCCTTGTAAGATAAATAAGGCACAGGGAATCCTGGCACTAATCATCCGAAATCCATGTCCCACCTTTCTGGGGTTCGCTGTAGGGTTAGGGTTCGTGCGTCCGGGAAATCTGCCCAGAAAGCCTGGCAGGCGGCACCCCTTTTGCCAAAGCTCTGTGGTTCCCAAGCTCTAGACTCTAGATAATAAGAAAAATCACTATTCAAATTGTCCTACAAGAATTAGTAGTAGTAATAACAATAATAATAATAATAATAACAGTTGTATCACTAATAAGAGTAGTACGCGACACATTCTCACGGGTGAACAAAGCAACTTCCAGCTGGTTAATAAGCACAAAGAAGATCCTACAGCTCAGCAGGGCAACATAAAGCAGACATGTCACAGAAGCCAGCCAGGCAGGAAGGCAGGCGGGAAGGCACGCCGGAGAGTCGGAGAGAGAGAGAGAGAGAGAGAGAGAGAGAGAGGGGGAGAGCGAGAGAGAGAGAGAGAGAGAGACAGAGAGAGAGAGAGGGAGAGAGAGAGAGAGAGAGAGAGGGAGGGAGGGAGGGAGGGGGCGAGAGCGAGAGCGACTGAGACTGAGACCGAGACTGAGGGTGAGAATGACAGCCAGCGGGTGAGAGAGACTGTGTGTGTGTGTGTGCAAGAGTGAGAGATACAGGCAAGGGCGAACGAGAGCGAGGGACATAGAGAAAGAGAAACTCTGTGGACGCCTGTGCTTGCCAGAACAAGCGAGCGAAGTGGGTCTGCGAGCCAGGGCAAGAGAGATTCTACACGACATAGCGCGGGATGTAGAGAGGAACACCGAAAAAAGACTGGTTAGTGTCGGGCGGCGCATCTCCTCACAGACCGGCATGGCCGAACTCTCCTGCCACTTGAGGTATGATCGCGGATTTAGACTTGCTGCATACCCTGGGCCTTCGACCATAAGGCATCTTAGTGACCTCCTCCTCCTCCTCCTCCTCCTCCTCCTCCTCCTCCTCCTCCTATTACTACTGCTACTGCCGCGAAGACTTGTCAAGCTCGCGGGTTCATCAAGGGAGCTAAGCTTTCCAATGCTTCTGAAGCCAAGCAGGACTCGGCAGCATCGTGGCTTTCACAGCTTCTATGCCTATACTATACCACGTATGCTATGTGCCTTCAACTTCAAACTTCATGTATGCTCACAGAAACACGCACGTATACATCTTTGGACGGCTCTGTTCCAGGGTCGCTGCGGCCCGACATCCCAACACTGCCCAAACATTCATTCCATTTAGCGGCTCACTGCACCCCAAAGGCCACAAAGCTTAACACAAAACAAGGTAAGCCGTACTCTTGGGACAGTTGAATGCGAGCTTGGAAGCTAAACCCTGAACCCTGAACCTTAAACCCTAAACCCTACAGTATCCTTTTAAAGGAGCCCCCCTAGCCCAGGAGATGCCACGCTGACAGTCAGCCCGACTGTTCGTCCCCTCGGCTAGGGGCTGGAAAACGATGCCTTGCCGTAGATCAACTCCAGGCGCTCCACCTTCAAACGAGGAGCTTTGGTAGCGGCCTTAATAATTAGACTAGGGTTTTGGGGCCCAGTATACTATAATAATAAACTGGAACCCCACCAAAGTAGTATAGGTAATTAGGCGGTTCTGGGCATTGTGTGCTCAATCATCTGCTCGCCTCGAAGCATTGGCCCCTTCTTCGAAGAAGGGGCCGACAGGCAGTATAGTGGGGCCGATAGGCGGAATAACAGTGTGAGGTTGGGCCACGGCATGGCACTGGAAACCGGGTCATAGTAGCTTAGTGCCGTAAGGCGGCTACGGGAGAGTCTTTGGCGAGGCTTCCAACTCTTCAGTCTGAGGCTTATCGACCCCTCCGACTCTTACCAAGCGATCCCGATGGACCCATCTGCGAGGTGTATGAACTAGCAAGTGAGAAAACTGCAGAGCACAAGCACCTGCTGAAGCTAAAAGAAACAACCGTCACATGCAACGGAGCCCCATGCACCCGCAACGTTATCTCCTGTGGCTCTGTCGTTCAATCAACTTCCTTCACCAATCCTCGGGGCGGGTTTCGGAGAACCAAACCCTAAGCCCAAAATCCTGCGGGCAGAATCTGGATTCTCCAGGCCGGTCCTCCCGCGAGAGGCTGATGGCATCTGCCAGTGACAGCATACCGTCCCCATCCAGGTCATACAAGGCAAAGGTGAGATGGATGCGCTCCTGGCAATGACAGCCCGCGTCAAAGCAATCTCTTGATCCGAGGGTTTGTAGGCACATGAGTCTGCAATTCGACTTGCTGCTGCGCCTAGGGTTGCTCTGGATGCATGCTTTCTTGCTGGCTGCGAGTTTGTTCGTAAGAATACCTGCGATGCCTTCCTGCACTGCCTGCACGTAAGCAAACCTTTCTCACGCACTATCAAACTGCAGCTTCAAAACTTGAACTCATCCTTGACCACAATATTTATGGTCAACACCCTACCGGAATGAAGGCATGGTCGTAATGGAACCATCAAATGAGGTGTTAGCGCTGTCTATGCCGTCAAAAATGATGGGAAGCCCGGCCCAAACAAAGCACTACTCTATAAACGAATGCTGTGTGTAAACTATACCAGCACCTGCAATGCGAACCCCTCGTCCTGCAAAGAGTACCAGTCTCCGTTGCGGTAACGCTCCTGGGGCGACGGCTTTTTTGGAATGTCTTAGGATATTGAGGTTTAAAGGGCTTTCGTCTTGAAAGGCTTGCTTACGGCTGTCTTAGGATGCTTTAAGCGGGTTGGAAGGGCTTTCGTCTTGACAAACTTTAAGATACTACGGTTGAGGGTTCCGTAAACCCTTCTAATAGGGTCTCAGGAGCTCCTAAACTTCCTAAACCCGAGCAAATTTAAGGTTAGGGCTCCCTGAAACCGAAACTGTACAAGGTTCAAAGTTCGTGGCTTTCCGAAACCGGAAGATGGCAACATGAATGTCCGTAGATGCCCTATGTACTCCAAAAGGAGGGCAGGGGAACCAGCCATTGAAGCTGTAAGCATCCGTGACTACTACTTAAAGAAAGCTGCTTTGAATACCCCACCTGCGGGGATCTCCTGAAATACATCCCCAGAGCCTCCAAAACCCCTTCATCATGGAATATACCTTAAATCATATTAGGGATCCTATTGTAACTTAGGGTACAATCCTTTAATTAAGGGATATTGGACTCTCTGACAAGCCAGAGGGGGCATAATTAACGTAGGGTTTTGGGGTACAGTATATTACATTCATATTACAATATTATAATAGGGAACCCAAAGAACAACAGTGGCAATTATTTAGGCTTCCGTAGTGCGTTCATTTACGGGTTGGGGTTTAGTTGTGGTTTACGGGTTTGGGCCAGGGAGATACCGACGGCTTTTGCAGGAGACTCTGCATGAGAGCTCAAAAGACGCCAGAAACGGTTTGGCGGGTGCTGCTCTAGGGTTTAGGGTTCAGGGTTTAGGGCTTAGGGGGACCATCCAATGTTGGAACTAGACAAGCAGAAAGTATCGCAGTGTCGTTGCAAAACTCTGTTGAACGTCGTGTAGCAATTAAAGGGAGAATAGGGTCTGGGGGGACATGAAGCTACAATCATAATCGCAACCCTAAGGAACATAGCATTACAAATTAATACTATACTCCTTACGGTTCCTATTGTGAAATGTATTATTTTGTGGGCCAAGCCAAGGAACCAGGAACTGCGCCCACTCCAGGATGCCGACAGGGCTGCCCTTCGGGGACACCGCTTCAAATAGGCGTCCTGTAAGGCTTTTCGTGGCAAAGAGGGAATTAGGGTTTAGAGTCTAAAGAGTTTAGGCTTAAAGGGCTTCAGATAGAAAGTACGGCCAAAAAGGCTGCACAGGAGGGCCTATGGGGTTTCGGATCTTTTGGGCCTGGGGTTCAG
The DNA here is from genome assembly GCA_905221615.1 of Symbiodinium sp. CCMP2592. Classification (NCBI taxonomy): domain Eukaryota; class Dinophyceae; order Suessiales; family Symbiodiniaceae; genus Symbiodinium; species Symbiodinium sp. CCMP2592. The sequence goes on along the minus strand of CAJNDT010006202.1, from coordinate 381,720 downwards.
GGTGCAGGATCTGGAGTCTTTTGCCTAAGGTTCTTGCTCAAGAGTTCCGGGTTGAAGATTCAGGGTGCTTGAAGCATCAAAGGAGTTCGGAAGCATGTGATGTGGGCAAACAGGGCAACAGGGTGACACTAACGTAACTGGAGTCCATCTTACCTGTCTCCGATCCTGTTCTGCAAGGTTGAAGGTTTAGCAAGCTTCAGATACTGGAAACATCAACACCGAAGCCACAAAATGCACGTTCATTTTTATCCCATCAACCCCAAGCCCCAACTGATATCTCACCTAAAGTTTCGATGAAGGATCAAGGAGCTTTCTGATATTGCCCAAGAACGATCTCATTCAACTGCAAACGTGCCCGACAACCAGAAGTAGGCCAGGAATCGCAGCTTTGGGCAAGTCGTCGGATACGAAACACAAACTTACATCTGCATGTTTGTATTTCGTGCAATCCTGCGATGTCGCCGACGGGGATTCCAAAGATCCTTGGGAGCAGCGCGGACAAGTACGGAGTATCTACCACAACTGGTGAAACAACACTGCACGTACTTTGCATCCATCTCAACAACTGCTTGTGCAATCCGCGACTAGTCTTGAGTAGATACCGTTGACATACTACAGGTTTTGGCTACAGCATAGTTACAACTGCAACCACACTCGTCCAGACATGTTGACTGCTGCCCGAGTGCATTACTCGGTGTGCCACATCTTTTAGACATGAGACCATTTCATTTTCAGCTTTTCCGAGCTTTCAGGAGGTTTGCTATATCTCAATACTATCTATCTCTATATATATATATAGCATAAAGTAATAACAAATATGAACATGTATCTCCCCCCCTCTCTCTCTCTCTCTCTCTCTCTCTCTCTCTCTCTCTTATACACTCTCTCTCTCTCTCTCTCTCTCTCTCTCTCTCTCTCTCTCTTATACAATATACTATACTATATATACAAATATCACTGGAACATTAAGTCCGGAACATAGACGGGCAGCTCCGCAGCACTGGGGGCCGAGATACCATGCACGTGATGTGTGGAAACTCGTATACGAAGCTGGGTGCAACAAATGACACGCATTAAGCAGAAAGGCATACATAATACTTACTTACTGACTTACTTACTGACTTACGTACGCCAACCAAGCATACAGACGAACATGGATGCATGTGCATGTACATACATACATACATACATACATACATACATGCCTACATACACGCATACATAGATGCATACATACATGCACATATACATGCATATACACACATGCGTACTTATACACAAACAGAGAGATGGACATAGGCATAAACATATATACATGTGTGTGTGTGCACATGTTTTGTTGCCATGGTCTGGGTTTATGCACGATATGCAGAATGCATGTTCGTGTATACTTTGCACATACAGAGCTACACAGTGAAAAGATGCATGCAAACATACGTGATCACACAGTAATACTACGTCGAGTTGGCATCCGCTGTGAGTTCTGCTGTGCACACGGGTGCAACCGCGCAGCTTGTGCGCTGATACGACGAGGCGTGCCCGCTGGATCAGCCAGTCCTGTTGCAACCGACTCAGGGGTCCGATTTTTTCGCAGTCTGGCACACATGCGGCTCTAAGACTGACCAGCAGCGGCGATTGTGACGGCGTCTACGGCTTCAGGAAAGCTTAGGGCATTTGCCATCCTGGAAACTTGGGACCTGTGCTCGAGCTTGCTCTAGAAAGGAACCAAAGCTGCACGCACCTCGTCCCGAAGCGCCTCGAAGACGTGCATGTGCCAGGAGAAGTCCTAAGTTTGCCAATCATCTTTGGAGTTTAGGAGATTTAGATGGAGTTGGGGTGTAAGGAAAACGGACCTTCGGAATAGATCCCGAAACACTAGCAACGAATCGTCCTTCTGAGGTCTCAGACGGCCTTCAACACTCCAGCCGCCAGTTGTGAGCGCCAATGTTGTTGCCAAACCCCTCATTAACCAAGCCGGAACACTGCTTCTTTGAGGAAGGGAAGGCGAGCACGAAGCTCCTTCATTTCGGCCTGCTGATTTCCGGAACTCAGGAAGATCTGAAGGAATCGGGGCGTAAGGATGCCACAGGTTCTGCGGGTCTAACGGCTATGATTTTGCCTCCTGGAACGAATCCTGTTGCATGAAAATTGCAACCTGTGGGCAGCCGAAATGCTCGTTGCTGTCCAGCTTATGGTTTCCGAAGCGCTGTGTAGTGTTCATTGTCTTGACTAAGGTTTGCAGCAGCTTTAAACACATGAGCAAACGAATTGCAAAATCGATGGTTTCAGACGGGCAGGACGATGCCTACAGGCTCTACGACGGTTAGGCTTAGGGCCTTCGGCTTGGCTGTACCCTCAACTATGCACCACGCTACACCGCAGAAAAGTGCAACAACACGTGGAACAACGATGGACCAGTGCTTGTGTCACTCGAACGTGAAAAGCGGTGCACTGCAAACGAAACGTAGAGTAGCCTTCTAATATAGAGGCCTGAATCAGTAGAATAGTGGTCTGGGACCCATGACACTATAATAATTATACTAAGGAACCGGCTCCACCTTCACCCGGAACACCATCATCACCATCATAGTCATCATCATGCCGATGGCCATCATCCTCGGGACCACTGCAGGCCATCATCATCATCAGGGTCATTACCGCTAGCATCGCCGGCCCCACCATGACGACCACTAGCACTTCGACCAGCTTCAAACTTGGTAGTTGCTGTCGCCCTCACCATCCCGAGCATCATAACCATCACCATCAGCATCTGCATGCCCGGTGCCATCATCGAAGCGCCATACAAGGAGGATCGAACTTTGGCAGAAGCACGTGGATACAACTTGCCACAGCCCCATTTAAGATACTTTTCAACCCACTCACCAAATCCTCCTGTCCGCTACAGTCAAGTAACCCTCTGTAAAACCATACGTTAAAACCATGAAGGACACAGCAACGGTTCAAGAAACCACAGAAGAAAACAAAAAAAAAGAGACTCCAGAAACCGCCCTCTTGAAGGAGTAGGCCTCGAAGCGTTCGAGTGCTGCGGCAGCTCCCGGGTTGCTACCTGCTGTCGGCTTCGAAATAAAAACCGAAAAGGTTGAGGGATCAGGGGTTGGGGGTTTCGGGGTTTAGGGGTTTTGGGGTTTAGGATTCAAGGGTTTAGGGTCTAGGGGTGTAGGGCTCGGGGGGGATTAAGGCTTTTGGGGCTTAGGTTTTAGGGTACTCCTGAACCCAACCCCGGACGCGCAGCCGCACGCACAATTGTCCATCTTCGCAAGGCACCTGGCTCTGCCGGCTTCACAGCGCTGGCGAACCTGGCTGTGATTTCGGGACAGAGTATGGCCTAAGATGGTTGCAACAAGAAGCAGCTCGTATTCTACCATGTCACTACATACTGCTGTAGGTTCATACCGGGAAATACCGGGAATGACAAGTTTATCCGAGCTTGCCACCTATAGTTCAGTCATGAACCAATTTAAAGACTTCGGGTTTGGGGTGGACTTGGATAGCACGACGTACGGTAACATACGTGCGATGATGTTATAGGTCATGCAGGATTTTGGTCTCTTAAGGTAAAGTAGAATCAAGGGTTTTTGCTCGAACCCCAAAACCATCTTTGCTCAATTTCGTGTAAACTCCCCTTGCTCAATCCCTGTGTAAGGCTTTCCCCAAACCCTGCTTAAACCATACAAACACCCCAGAAATCCTAAGGCCTTAAACCCCCATCAACCCTTAGAAAGACAGCCGAAGAGCTGGTGAGGCGCTGCCGACTCCGGCGTGGTCACCTCCGTAATTTACCAGGCTGCTTGGAAAACCGTTTTTATGCCCCCATCACAGGTCTTGCGCCCGCTCTCGAGAATCCCAGACCTCACAACCCTGAGGCCAGAGTCTAAAGCCTTCAATTGCAACTTAATGGGACGAAGAATCCGTCCGTTTAGAGGTCCACTTTGGCTTTGCAGATCTAAGGGGCGCTATTATGAAATATCCGTGCGTGGCTGCCTTCAACTTCAGGGTCACCGTGGACTTCTTGTCCCGTCTGGAATGCCTGGGCCCGGGGCTCGAGCCATTGCAGGCACTGGCGGGAGCGACGAAACAGGTCCCAAAACTGAGAACTCTGTCTCCTAGCTTCGGGTTGTTGCTTCTTCGTCTTGTGGCACAGGATTGACAGGCCCTCAAGCACGCGACACCTCGCTGTACGTACGCGAAGAGTTCCCGGAAGGTGTAGCGTACCGTAAACCCGATTGAATTTCAGTAGGCATTTCGGTAGGCATGAGGATGAAGAGTCTCGATTCTCTGAACAGTCTACTACGAGGTCTGGGAAGAAACGGCTGCATCTCGAAGGGCAAGTTTAGGTTTCGTTCTGCATCGAGAATATGACTCTCAGCTCTTTATATAGGTAGTTGTCAAAATTAAGGTCCCTTTTTTTGGGTCCCTTAAATATTAGGTGCCGCATTATAATTTCGACCCAAAAAGGGACCCTAATATTGACATTGACAACCCTAATATAGTACGGCACCTAATATTTAGGGTACCCCAAAAAGGGACCCCAATTTTGACAGCCACCCAAAAAGGTGGGGACTTCGACTCCGTGCTCTGGCGCGCCAAGCGGCTCCTCCTGCGTCAGCGTCACTTCGCCGTCGAAGCCCCCGGGCCAGAACTGCGAGCTTGGCATCTCATAGCTGCCCAGCAGCTCATCGACCTCGGCTGAGCTGCGACTCGCCATCACTCGTTTGCCCTAAATTACTGATTACTACAGCCATGAAGCCCCAACTTATCAAACCCAACAGGCTCGAAGGTCATGGATTTCAGGAAGCATCTATCTTGGATAGCTCCGAAACAGCGCATGCCATGCCACAGCATTTCTGAACCCCAGAGTGTTGGGTGCATTAAACTCTGACCCTGAACTTTAATTTGGAAGCCCAAACCACCCGAATCCTAAACAATTTCCACACCAAACAAAGCTCGTGACTTGAGAGGATCGCTGGTCGCTGTCGTGTATGGCGAAGCGAAGGGCCTTCCGTCGAGGCCATGGTAAGAGATAGATAGACGGCCGAAGAGAAAATAAATTGCTCCGGCTCCGGGTTCGCCGAAAGCCCCCACCACCAACTATGATGACAAGACCAGAACCACACCACAACACAGGTATAGGTATGTTTGGAGTGTCGATATCGGGCCCTCACATGGGGGCTTATGGGCGCTGGCTTCCAAATAGCTGCTGCTGAAGCCATGAGCATGAAGGCTACTCTAACTCCAGGTCTGCAGCTGCTGCTGGCAGAAGTTGTCATGTTTCCTGAAATAGCAATGTGCATTTGTGCGTGGCACGGCGAGCAAACACATACACATGCAGAACGTGCACAAACGACGGCAATCGAGGGCAATTCCGCCGATCACCACGATTGTGCACAATTGTGCGTGTCTGCAACTCCTGCGCAATGCTCGCTGCAACGATGTGCCCGCGCTCTGCATCATCTTCGCAACAGTTTTTGGAAAGGGCTCCAAGCGCATATGAAGACTCCATCGCCCAACCAGAACAGAGATTCCGCGGTCGACAAGCACTGTGAAAAGGCACAATGTTTCACAATTGACATCAACTGAACCTTTTATGCTCATCATACCTTACGCCCCCATTAGCGACTCTCTGATATGTATGTGCTGTGAATTAGAATTCGCAGATACGGCTCATGCCGGGCCTAGGGCGGGTTCGAGTTTCAGTCTGTGGGCACGTGCTTGGGGCAAGACAGGGGCTTCGATTTCACAAAGCTGTCTTAACCTGCGGTAGAGAAGCCTGAAAGTTGTAAGCCCAAGCCTTTCGAACTTTCAGGCTCTGCGCTTGGAACCGAGAACCGCTCCACCAGGTGCCTCGCCGGGGATGTAGTCGAAGTCCTTCTTTGTCTCATTCCACACCTGCATAGCCGGGGTGTCCAGACGTATGTCGTACCAAAATAACCATTGAGTTCAGCCTGCTTGTCAAAACATGTCGCTATGCTCCCCAAGAACTATCTTCACTAATTGAACCGTTGGAGCATGTTGCCGTGATCCAAAACCGCAAGAGTAAGGCATCAAGCTCAAATCCGGGCCCCTGCATCCAAAAACTCCAAACACAAGTCTTCAGCTACATTCCCTCAACCATGCCAACCCCCGGAAGTAACAGATGTTCTAAAGGGCAACCTGCAGAGGCACCCAAACCCATTTTCAAACCAGTGACTGAAAAGGGTAGGGCCTTTTGGTTTGAACGTCTTTCCTTCAGGGCCGTTTAGGCCCTTGGGTCTAGGCTCTGAACCTATGAACACAAATCTGACATACAATTCTCAAGCATCGCTGTGCAGCTTCCCCCCGACATCCGAGGTCCTAGGAGCCACACGAGAAAAGCTACGGTAACCCTTGGCATCTGCCCCCGCCCACTAACAGTGACCACAATCTGAACCACAACGAAAAGCACAAGAAAATCTGGTGGGTTCACCGGTTTTCCAGATTTGAAAAATGAACAGCCAGGAGCCTTGAGTGTGAAACCTAAATCTTCGACAAAACATGCCCCGAAACCATGCTTCCACTTTCGGTAAAGTCAACATCTGCCGAACGCACAGCCCAGAAGCAATTTTCGTTTCCAATTAGTCACTGGACTGCAACCCTCGGCCGAAACATTTCGTTCCATTCCCTCTACGCGCAGCCAGGGATGGCGGGGGGGCCTGGGTGGATGGATCGGACGTGGACCCAGGGGATGGGGCGATTCTGGGTGGTGAAAGCGGGAGGGAGAACGACTGATTGATGCAGCTCCTAAGACCTGGCAGGGCCGTCCAGGGCCTCCCAGGGCCTCCCCAGGCCTGGCACCTTTTGACCAATTTAGAAGGCAATCCTGGGTTCTGCTGTAAATTGGAAGTTTTCGTCTAGTTTGTGCTGTTTCTTGTGCTCCAAATCGCAAAACAGTTGTGCGTTTCTTGTGCTGGATTTTGGAGTTTGTGGTCGGGTTTGTGCTCACTTTAGCAAAACAGTTGTGCGTTTCTTGTGCTTTTTCTTGTGCTCTAGTTTGTGGTTTTTCTTGTGCTGGATTTTGGAGTTTGTGGTCGGGTTTGTGCTCACTTTAGCAAAACAGTTGTGGGTTTCTTGTGCTTTTTCTTGTGCTCTAGTTGGTGCTTTTTCTTGTGCTGGATTTTGGAGTTTGTGGTCGGGTTTGTGCTCCAGTTTAGCAAAACAGTTGTGCGTTTCTTGTGCTTTTTCTTGTGCTCTAGTTTGTGCTTTTTTAAATTAAAACTCAATGGGCTGCTTCCCGGGCCGCACTCGAGAGTCGCTAGAATATTCTAGTTTGTGCTTTTTCTTGTGCTGGATTTTGGAGTTTGTGGTCGGGCTTGTGCTCTGGGTTGCAAAACAGTTGTGCGTTTCTTGTGCTTTTTCTTGTGCTCTAGTTTGTGGTTTTTCTTGTGCTGGATTTTGGAGTTTGTGGTCGGGTTTGTGCTCACTTTAGCAAAACAGTTGTGGGTTTCTTGTGCTTCTTCTTGTGCTCTAGTTTGTGCTTTTTCTTGTGCTGGATTTTGGAGTTTGTGGTCGGGTTTGTGCTCCAGTTTAGCAAAACAGTTGTGCGTTTCTTGTGCTCACTTTTGCGTTCTAGTTTGGAGATTTTTGGGCAAACTGCTGGCCTGATCCAAATTTCAAGCAAAGTAGTTGTGCTTTTCTTGTGCTCCCTTTTGCAATCTAGTTTGCAGATTTGGCCTGGCCAGATGGCACCCTGGCCCTGCTGGCCGGGGGCCGGGCGCATTCCGAGACTCTCGTCGATTTTCTGCAGAAATCCTAAACCCTCCGAAAGCACCAGGCATCAATTCTTCAAGCCTCCACTATTTGCCTTTGGGCTAATTACCGAATTGGAACTCTCGGTTCCCGAAATCAAAAACCTGCTGAACAGTTGGGGCCCCCAAGTTTTGGATACTGGATACTCCAAATGCCCAAACCTGGTTAACAGTTGGGGCCCCCAAAACTCCAAATGCCAACCTCTGGAATCTAAAGCGAGGGCTCCCGAACTCCCAAACCTGCTGAACAGTTGGGGCCCCCCAAAACTGGGAACTCCAGAGGCCTCCAAACAGTTGTGCTTTTGCTGGGGGTGTATATATAAGGAAAGTAGTTTCCCACTGTTACTGGGCGGGGGCAGATCCCAAGGTAACCCACAAGTTACTTGACTGTCTGGCCGTCGGGATAAGCTGGAACCTTGGCAATAACCCTCGACTCAACCCTGAACCCCTAAACCCTAAACCGACCCCTTTTGAATCCAGACTCTGCTGATCAGCTAAACCGACCCCTAAACCCCAAACCCCTGTAAACCGCTATATCCGAAGAACTCGACTCTCGACGCATCCCGCCGGATCCAGCGAGTCCGTCACAGTCTTGGTCTGCCAGGGCCTGCGGTTTTGGTGGGCCTAAGGAATGCCAAAGGGTTCCTGGAAGGGGTCCGATAAGGATTCCTTCAAGGGTTTCCTTGAAAAAGAGACCCTTGAAGTCTTGAAGCGACCCTGAAACAAACCCTTACTGGGCTTCGACTCTCACACCACGAAACAGGTAGGGCTTCACGACTAAGCGTCTTGCCATTCTCAAGAATCAAGCCATGCAAATAATTTCGGACTGAGCTAGGCAACCCTCACGTACCATCCTGACACCCAAAGCCAACATACGAAACGCAACAGTCACGCTGACTCGGCCGGCATTTACCTGCAAACTTGAAGCTCTGTGGCCTCCGATGGCTGCATCTCTTTTAGATGCCATACTCACCGGGGCATTCTCGCGAATTGAAGTCTACTGTGGACTAGGTGCGTGGAAACCAGCACGTGCCCCTGTAGATTAGATCCTCCCCTCACAAGCAACCGACTAGAGTTCTGAAAAAAGGCTTCGTAAAGTTTACGGGGCGAGGCCAAGCAGTCGGTCGGCCTCTGATTCTGGGACTTTTTGCTGCCGGCAATCTCACCTCGGACCAGCTGAAACAGGGGCTGCGGACTGGAGCTGTGGCAGCAGTAGCCGTCACCTCCAGCCTCATCGCAACACAAGAAACAGAAACAGCACAGCGGCGACGCCACAACGAGACCCAGGCCGAGCAAGACGACGACAACCGACATTGTAGGCATAGCAGTAGCAGCAGCAGTACTAGGAGTAACGAACTAGGATAAGGATCAGGCCTCCAAGTCGGTAGTGGTAGTCGTCGTGGTGGTGGTGATAGTGGCGGTGGTGGCGGTGGTGGTGGTGGTGGTGGTGGTGGTGGTGGTGGTGGTGGTGGTGGTGGTGGTGGTGGTGGTGGTGGTGGTGGTAAGTAGTAGTACGTAGTTGTTGTTGTAGTGAGAGAAGTAGGAGCAGGAGCAAGTGGCAGCAGTTGGCAGTGGTAGTGGAAGCCACTACTCCAAGTCGCAGCGACAGCGGTACCAGCAGCAGCAGCAGCGGCGGCTTATGCGGCGGCGCTGGGGTAGTAGCAGTAGTAGTAGTAGCAGTAGTAGCAGCAGCAGTAGTAGTACTGACAAGTTCCCACTGCTCCAAAGAACACCCCGTCTGTCGCCTCTACCCCCACAAGATTACAACAGAACGAAGACTAAATCTGGTAGAAATCCCGCCAAAGGCCGACCAGCGGCAGGTGCAGTAGGAATCAGCCTTCACCGGGGGCGGCTCCTGCAGCAGAAAGCTTTTGGACTCTACACCCCTGAACCTGGACTCTAACCACCGAAGCCCTGAAGCGGAAGTAGGCCTTATATACCTGATTCACACAGAACCTATGGTGTTCGAGGGTCATCGCAAGCTAGGCGTGCTTGGAGGCACTGGCCAGATTCGAGGACATACATCTTCTTTCGTTGCAAACCTGTGTGTGTGTATATATATATATATATATATATATATATACATATGTGTGTGTGTGTTTATTTACTTATTTTGCATATGCATACTATAAGTAACATGCAAAGATGCAGATGTACAATTTATCCTGTGTGCGGCCATTTGTGCGGTCAAAACTTGACTGAGCTCTATGAGTCTATGAGCAAAAACTCGGATTCGTTGATGACGACGTAGTTGTAATGCCTGCATACTGTGACCGGCTTGAATACCCTTCCAAAAACGTGAAGCGCATCTGCTACCATGCTTCGCCACTCGATAAACACAATGTGTGGTGCACCGAGGATTCCGGCTCAACAGCTACAAACTGCAGGTAGGATCCAACTCTTGAGAAGGATACCATGTGTGTGCGCGGCTGAACCAGTGCACAGTGATGATGCTGTAGAGTCCTTGAGAATTGAAATTTGGTTTAACTGGACCCATTACAGTAGAAATACTTGGGGACACAGACAGGGGCACTGTTGCAAACTAGTCCGACCCCTATGTATATTGAACGTGCCGTGCCACTCAGCACAGGCATGCCACTAACAACCATTCAGCCGCTTTTTCTTTCAACCGCCTTAAATAACGAAACCAAGCAAGACTCAAAAACTGAGCGAAACACCTAAAGCCGTTAATCCTGAATCATAATACGGACCCAAAACATCCCAAATCCAAATCCCACGCTCGCAGATCATCTCCGAACCCTCGCTTGTCCCAAAACACCCGAAATCCAAGACCATGAAAGAAGCCCTGGATGAGGACGTGGCCGCACTTCGAAGTCCAGTCGCGCCTTGGGTTGGTCGCAAGACAAGGCATTTCGCTCAGGTACTGGCATACAGCATATGGCTCAGCTGCACTCATTGCACTTTCGTTGGCATCATTCCAGACAATCCTGGAAAGTCATCCTTTTGGGGTGCAAGTGCCTTGCTGGTACTGAGTTGCTAAGCAGCTAAGCAGACACGAGAAAACAAAGCTCAGAAAGGCCCTCGAGTTGTAGGCTTAAGTTTGAGCGCAGAGATTTGGGCTCTTTCGCATTTGGAGTCTAGATGACAGGCCGCTGATGATCTTGATGACCAGCTTGACGGATTCAGTGGCATAGTCCTTGCGCTTCTGCGCGACTCCTGACGGCAAAGAGGGTCTGGGTTCTCCAAGATGTTGGGAGGCTCCCAAACACTTCCGAAAGCCATACTCAAGAAACTTTTGAATCTCCATCCCCAGATCAAGAAGTTGAAGGTTGAGCCTGACTCAATGCTACACGTGTAAGCCCTTTTTGACTCGAGAGCTGCCCACAAGCCTAAAACCCAGAGACTCCAAAACCCCTTAATTGATGAATATACAATATGTAATAAATAATGGGGCTCCTATCCTAATTCAAAGTATAGAGTCCTTAATTAACGGGTTTGGGAGTCTCTAGGGACCTCGATCTCCAAACCCGTCGATCCTGTAAGAACTTCTTGCAGCTGTCGCAAGAAGAGGGGCTCCCCGTCGTGGAACACCTGTGTGGCTCTGGCGAGCTTGGATCGAGATTGGGCAGCGATGCAATCACGGATGGTATTCGTGACTTGTTATTCCGTCATGGCATCACTAACCATCGCGACGATAGGATATACCATCAATCCCTTATGAGACTATAAGAACCAACATGAAACATCGAGGACTTCTGCAGTCAGGTGATACGAAGGGTTTTCGGGCATGGCAGTTCGGGCAGCGAGGCGAAGGAGGGTAGAGCATTTTGTGAATCTACGGCTTCGGGCTGTGGAACAGGGACTACGTGGGCGGCTGCAGGGTTCAGCGAACAGGTTTACAAAAGATTTGCGATCAGGATATCGCTACTCATCAATGACAAGAACATCCGTGCAATGAAATTCATGACTTTCTGGTCGACAATGCCACGTTACGGCTCCGTCTACCCCAAATGTATCCACATGTTATGGACCAGGATCTCCGCAGGAGCCTTCTCGAAGTCAGAGATGGCGATGCCCCCCTCTCCACCAAGGTTTACCTTGGTTTAAGGTCTTAGAAGACATCCGGTTTAGAAGTTTGCGGCACATTGGAAAGGCCGCATTTGGGTGAGGAGACCACGAATCCCATGGCACTATATCCCCGAATCCTCCAGCGAATGCCAGCCCGGCTGCCGACCTTCCGGAGAAATTGGCCCTGATGCTACCTCTATGACTAGGGCGTTAATCTTATCTGTTCGTCATAGCACACTAGCACCATCAAGACAGGTAGCGGCAATAATCAAGCATCTCAGCCAACGTTCGTCCCGATAGCTGAAGCAGAAGAGCTGTTGCCGCATGGTGGCTACGCCAAGAGATTCGGCAGTGGCACGTTTTTGACAAGGCGAAACAACATGAGATCCGAATGACACTGCTCTGCCATGAACATGTGAATGGTGGCGGCGATGATGGCGAGGATGATCTGATGATGGTGGTACTGATGGTCATATTGACCCTGTCGGCCTTTCTAATGGTAATGCCGGCTCATCCGAAGTGGCTGTGCAGCCCATCTTTTCGTTAGGATGGGCGCAGGCCTTCTGCACGATTGGGATCTTGGAAAGCTTCAGTGCTGGGGTCTGTGTGATGCGTCCTGCCGGGCTTCATCGCGCGAGCTGTGTGAAGTGGCTTCTCACTTGTCAGTCATCGGCTTTTTGGGCTGACGAGGTGCTCGCACATGCAGCGTAGAGTTGGTCTTCCGCTGCATGTTCTCCTCGTAGAGGATGAGGTCATCTGGATGCGGCACGGGTCGATCTAGCTGCGTCTGCTGTAACACCAGCAAACTCTCAACGCCGTGTATGAGTGCATGAGGATTACAACTCGGAGGACTTGGGCTTAGAGGCATCCGGGCCCGGCAGGGTTTCAGGATTTAGGGATCCCCGTGTCTGCAAGCCGTGTGGCCTTCGAAGCCCCTCTTGTCCTGGGTAAAGCGAGCACTTGGCAGTGTTGCGATGCCCAAAATGTCATCTTCCTCGGCGATTTTTCGAGCCAGCTATGCAGGTTCTGCTGGCGGGGGGGGGGGGGGAGGGGTTATTCCCTATACACCTGAAGGCTTACATGCTGCTGCTGGATGACGAACCGGAGATATGATCAGCTACAAACCTCTCACCTCGGACCCGGTCAAATTACCCATGGACCCAAAAGGGCCCTAAAGCACCGGCCTTCGTGCCGAAGTCCTTGTCTCGGACAATGAATCGCAGAGTTTCACCAATTGCAAAATCTGCGATCCTCAGTGTACTTGGAGGATCATGGGACTTAGTAAGTGCAGATATAAGTTCCTCAACTGGAGCTATAACTAAGTCCGCCGAGGGCACAAGCCTAGGCGTCTTGGGTGGTAGCTCAGGTAATCCTCCTCCCTGCAGTCCGAAAGTTTGGGACGCACCCGTTTTTTGGGCTCATTTCACACCTCCTCGCCCGACCCCTTCATTTTACCTGCTTTTTCGGCCCTCTTTTGGGCCCCTTCGGCTGCACACCCATCCCCCCCCTCCCCCCTGTCCGCCTCCCCCGCCCCCCCTCTTTCCCACACTTCTGCGTCCGCTCTGCTCTTTAGCAAGGATGAGTTGTCAGAGTGCTGGTCTCCGGCAAGCCGTGGCGGGCGGCGTAGCGTTAAAATTATTTGCCTTATTTGTAAACCTTGCTACTAAGTCGCATGATCCTCAGTGAAGGGCACTCAGGCCATTAGTTTCAGGCGCAAAGTCGTTCTGTCTGCGGCTCTGCTGAACCCCAAATCCTGAACCTGACACAAAACTCTCGATCCCAGGCCCTAGAACCGTAACCGAAGGCTTGGGACGTCGAGCTAGGGTTCAAAGCTTGTGGTGTTTACGCTATGGGTGGGGTCGGGCCGAGGACGAGTTTCGGAGCGGGACAGCGTGCAGCAAGCTTTTGGGATTCCGTTGTTGTGGATTTCGAGTTGGGGGCCTACCCTAAGGCCCTAAAGTAGTTCCTTTTTGGGGTTCGTATATAGAATCCTATAAGGTAATCTCAAAAAGGAACTACTTTGGGGCCTATGAGTAAGCCAAAACAGAAAAGGTCCTGCAGGCAGGCTGCTCCCGCTCCTCGTTCCACTCCGGGTTCATCTGCTCACAAACCTGAACCCAACCATCACGATAAAGCTGCTTAGGGGCTCAAGCTTTAGAGCTAGGGTTTGGGTACTACTGCTGCTGCTGCTGCTGCTGCTGCTACTACTACTACTACTACTACTACTACTACTACTACTACTACTACTACTACTACTACTACTACTTCCCAAACTAAGAACAGCCAGCTCCGGGCATAAACCGACTGAGAGAAGGTGCCGTGCCTTGGTCTGCCAGCGCGTCTGTGGCTTGCCTGTCGGCTCGACTAAACGAGTCTTCAATCTCATACTCCCTGATACAAGAACATACTTAAACTATGATATATTGAATTTCATACTCCCTCATGGCCCCCGTCCCTGTTACAACCACATACACTATGACTATGATATACTCCAAACCCTTCTGCCTTACCGCGCTTTTTTTCTCCGTCGGTGCAGTTTTGCTAGGAGGTGCGGCACAGACGTTCGACTGCAATTTAGAAGCGCAGACCTGAGAATGGAGGATATTCTTGATGGACTCACCTGTGGGCAAATAACCAGAAAAATGACGGTAGCTGCTGATCTGCGGTCTTGGGTTCGGAAACCTAGCTTCCAGGTGGCGGAAACTGCAAAACGACTATAGACAATTCGAGCTCCGCGTCGACCATGGCCCAGAAGCTCTGGATAGAACAACCCCAGCTTAGTGCTAGCCCTCCAGTGTTGTCTCACAAACCATTTCGGTGGAGGTGCGGTGGACTTCGGGGCTTAGGTTGTGGAGGTATAAGTGCCCAAAGTGCGATCATCAAGGAGAGGTTTAGGGGTTTGGGTTTTAGTGGTCTCCCCGATACCGAGGGCCTTCCACCTCGACCTGGCAGTACGGGTGGGAGTTGAGCAGATGCTGCTCCACAGCTTTCAAGTTCTTGGCCTCGGCTGTGAAGTCGTGCGGCACGAGGAGGGCGGGGGAGTTCTGGGTTTCTGCGCCTTGTGGGTCCAAGGCTGGGTGCTAGCAACGTTTAGGACGCAAGGCCGTGGATGTCAGGTCTTGGCTCATGAGTTAGACGTCGTTCACGAAAGGGTCCGGTTCCTTGTTCAGCCTATCTGGTCGGGTCGCCAGGAAAGTGGCACCCAAACCTTTTGCATCCTTCCTGAGAACGAAAGGGAAGGTAGCGTTGCATGTCCAAGCCCTCGACCCTCAAACACCTTGTAGCACCAATGCCAATATCGCCGCTTCTACCCGGCCACTGTGAACTTGCGGTGAGTACCGAGCTTTGGGTTTCTGATCCAATGGGATTTCAACTGCCTCTGTTAAGTTCTTCTTGCTGCTGCACGATGAGTCTTCCTCCTCGAACTGAAGTGTCAGTGTCAGCTGCTTTTGCAAATTAACGTCGACTTCTTCCTGGCTCTTGCTTGCCCACAACTAGTTTCGTTCTCGAATATCCAACTGCACATGCCGACAAGCTGAATAACTCAGGAAATGTAATCGAATACACACACACACACACACACACACACGCACGCGCACATGAAGAAGCTCTGATACACCAACACAAGTTCTATGCATGCACGTGTGCAAAACACATATGCACACACACACACAACCGCATATGCAGAAACATGTTATGAGTATACCATGGCCGAGAAACAAACGCCAACACACAAACCAAACAGTTGACAGCCTTATGTGCACAGATGCACACACACACACACACACACACACACACCAGAGCCCAGACCGGGCTAAGGCCCAAACACCGAGCCACAGCACAGCCCAATGAGCCAGCAAGTCGCTTTTTCCACGAAGATCTTGACCCGCCGGGTGACGTGGTCCGTAGCCAAAGCCTGCCAGCCGTCTCTTGGAGGCGTCGGGAACAACAGCACGTCTGGCATAAGTGATGCTTTGATTTTAGAGATTCTATGTCGGATTCTTCCGATGACGGCCCTACTCTCTCGCTTAACTCCTTCGAGCAATACGGCTTGAAATCTCTGAGCGCCATCTTGGGCAGCATGAGCTGCTTGCGTGCTCCTCGTGACGGCCACTACTAGTCCAGCCTAAATATCAATCTGTCTGCAAGCATGAGCTCCCCTGCCCACCAGACCGAACTCCTGAGGCCTTACTGAACCTTGCACTCGGAGGCAGGATTAATGATTAAGACCCAGGGGGGCGGCAAAAGATTTGGAAGTCCACGTTCGTCACGCTCCCCCATGCTAATCCTCAACTCCCGGAACCGTGACACCCCAACACCCAAACTCCTTAAGCAAATTCGTTGAACCCGTACTGACTGAGGCGGAGGCGCGTGAAAACATCCGAGACCCGAACCCTAAAACTCTGAAACCTCTGAAGACCCATCAACACTAAAGCCCTAAAACGTTAGAGTCCGAAATTTTCGTGCCTCCAGCAAGCGCTTCAAGTCCCGCAGGTCGAAGATTCCTTTGGTTCTGAAAAAGTGGAACGAATGCTGCAAAAGCCGATGACTGTGGCCTGTGCATCTAACATATTGTAGATGGGCTAGATGTATGGTTGAATTTATGTATGCATGTGAGAGCGTGTGTGTGTATATATATATATACACATACTTTTATGTATGTATCCTGTATGCATATATACAAGCATGTATATTATGTACATATATTTGTACATATATATGTATGTGTGTGTGTATGTGCGTGCCTGTCCATATTCTGTCTAATTACATATATGTGTAAACATATGTAGATATATCATACACATGGGTGTTGACCGTTTGTGCTGATTCACGGATTCGTTAATTTGGCCAGCATTCGTTTATGCCATAAGCACCTAAAGAGGCTAGAAGATATTGATACTGCATGCGTGCTCATGACAGTACGTCCGTGCAAGACAGACAGCCCACATGCATGCATGCTCACAAAAGGGCTTGTCGATCATCTTTGAGCAAATTGTACACAAGCACACATACACACCATCAACAGCTACACACAGGAACGGCAAGGACTGCCGAAGCCGTGCTTCCGTTGGGCACGCGATGCAGGTTATCTGAAGCATCGGGTGCTGGGCGGTACCGAAACGTCATGGACAAAGGCCTCGCGGGACGAGAGTTGTAGGTGTAGAAACAGGCACATTGACGAAACACTTCAGCGTAGGGCGAGTCATGCACTGATGCGCGCTGATTGACGTCTTCGGCATCTTCGGTTTCGGGCTTCTTCAGGGTTTAGTGCTCGGAGGTTCTATGCTGCTGTGAACGACTCCGGTTTGGTGATGCAAGCTCAGCTGTTCAGGTTTTAAGGTTGAGCTGACCAGATCATTAATCAAAAGATTCGCACATCGCGTTCGTCAAAGGCAGCAGATCTCGTGTCTGCGACGAGTTCTCTTGATCCAAGATGGTGGGATTATCCTGGTCGTATCCTGATCGGCCCTCGGCGAAACCTTGGGTTCCTCGACATACACGAAATTGATACCCAATACAGGGCCTTAATGAATAGAATAGCGTTTTGGGGCCCAGCATACTATAATTATAATAAGAAGCCCCCAAAATAGTGCTGGTAACTATTCAAGCCCCCAATTGTATGCTGCTGCAGAAGGGGTCCACCCAGCCTGGACGGATTCATCAGCAAAGTTCGAACCTCTTGAGTGGTCAACTTGTCCACGCTGATGCCGTTGATGCGGGACAGGCGGTGCCCCACACGGACGCCCTGCTATGGATTTTCGGGATCACTAGGAAGTTGGGAAGTGTCTCTCAAGCTTTCCTAGGTTGCCAGCTGAGGGCCTACGACACTTTTTTGCCCATTCAGGATTCTCCTCGCAGACCCTGTAGCCTCTTCTGCCATGTGCCGATCAAGCCCAGAAGAACAGCTCGAGCAACTTGGCATGGGAGAGGAAATCTTGCTACCACATGTGACGCACTTTAGAAAGGCAGAGGATCGGGGCGCCTGGTTCTCGGCCGGGCTTGCCGGAACGACTCCGACGACGAGCAGAGACGGCGTGTCGGAGTCTGCGAAGTGTATGCCATAGGACCCAGGCGACGTAAAGACTGCGTCCAGGGACTCGTTGTATGCAGTGTCCTGCTTGAGGCTTTGGCTGCTTGGCTGATCGCCTGAGAAAGATGGATTGAGGGGTTACACAAGGCCGAAGGATTGCTAACTTGCGAGAGGGTTCACCGACCTAGGTCCAGAAGTCTACACTTGGGGAACATCGAGAAAGGGAATCGGAGAAACAGGGCACTCAGGGGACTGAGCTCTGAAGCCGTATATGACTTCTAAACAATGCCTTAACATCCTGAAGTGTCATGTGCGTTTATGCCGACCGCTGTGATCATTCGGATTGCATCTAACTATTATTGGGATGATGTTTCCTGGTGCTGGAGCTTGGCTTTTCGAGACTCTCCTCGCTCCGTGCCGATGCCAGCGCTGCGAAGACGTCGCGACGGCCGACGACACCGTCACCGCCGACGTCAAGCAGGCCGAAAGCGATCCGGTTACCTTCAGGTTTAGCAGGTTAGCGAGGTTAGCCCGAACTTTGAAGCCTGGCTTTCAAGGGATATCTTCATATCTCCAACCTTTGCTGCATTCGCTCCCCCTACCAGTTCCACTCTCTTGCCTCTTCTGCTCGATGACACTACCCTTCACATCCCGAGACGAAAAAAACCTACCTGTTCGCCCGACTGTAGAATCGTCCACGAGCAGCACACTCTCATGACTTTAGTCCCGCACCCTCAACCCTTAAGCAAATCCTCGACCTTAGAGGCCCCTCTTCGTGCTCCTCCCCCTGCTCATGTACCCTAAGTGCCAGAGCCACAAGCCCTGATTCCCCCGAATCACCTCCGAGAGAATACTGGCCTCACTAGGCCGTAGGGTTTTGGACAGTTTGGTGGGTTCCGGAGGCTCCCAAGAACTTCCACGTTCTTCGCCCAGGGGCGCTTCTCTGGAGAGGCTGTGACCTGAAAACTTGGAGGGCTCTGAGCTTTGAAGGGCGGTGGGCTATGGGGCCAGAGCTTTCAGGGTAGAATTCAGACTGTCACGGGCGACGACCATGCTTCCATCCTGCACATGATAGGGTTGGCTGCTTCCGGGTTCATCGACTTCTTTGGCCATTTTTGTATATACCATGTATACGATGTATACAACGTGTACCGTATACTCTCGATGCCCGTGGGTCGAAGATGGTCGAAGCTGGGCTGCAGACGAGCAGAGCCACGCGCTCTTCGTAGAGCTTAAACCGGATCTTGCCTCCATGGCCAAGAAAGTTAAGCTTTGCTTTCGCTACTGAAGGGTTCGAGGCTTCTACACAGTCTTGAAATTCAGAGGGGGATGAAGGCCTCAAAAGGCTACCACAAGCCTAAAGATCAAATCGAACGAACCGCTCGTAAGGTTTGAGCTTATAGCTTATAAGACAGGCAAGCCATACAAGTAGTAGCCCAAGGAATACTATAACACTCTAGGTTAAGATGCACCCAAAAGCCCCCTCCTCGCCTTTCAGCCCCTTGAGGCCGAAGTAGACGCCCAGGCGCTGGATGTGGGCCTAAGCACTGAGAAGCCAAGAGTGCATGCCTCTCAAGATGCTAAGGATTTCAGCACTCACAACTAGACAAGCAGGCGAGGATCCGAGTACCAGAGCGACGACGAAGCTTTGGCTACTCCCATGCAACTTTGACTTGAGAGTCTTCCTAGGTATTCCCAGGGTGGGTGAAAAGCGGCTTCCCTTCCCAACAACCCTCAGCTCAACGATCTACCTTCCTCCGCATCTCCGACTGTACAAGGCTAAGCACACTCGGACAAACCAGGCGAGGCATATAGGTTCGGAGTCATACCAAGTGAGGCTAAGGGTTTAGGGTTTAGGGGTTTAGGGTTTAGGAAAATGCTAAATTAGGAGTCAAGAGGGGTCTCTTTTAAGGGGTCTACCGAGTACTAGCTGACCTAGGATAAATCCGATAAGCTGGGTGATTGCTTCGTATTCAAGCAAGTGAGTATAAACTCAGGCCGCACAACCGGTGTTCAATCGCCTAAGAAGTATATGTCCTGTAAGCCCTAGTGAAGAGGCCTTACAGTAATGATTGGAATAGGGTTTTGGGGCCCAGTATACGATATACTATAATCATTTAGGCCCCTGCTGTATATGTATAGTGTGCTGTGCAGTTTGGAGCTTCGGCCACCTACAAAAGTGCTTTACGATCCTGAACCTCAACGAAAGCAAGTATGCCCAGAAAAGAGGCCCTGCTGAAAAGTCTGAACAATGAGATTGTTAGTAGTTTGGAAAATGTTAGAACTACCAAAAATGCTGGAACGTCAGCAATAGCAACGACAACAATATTAATCCTATCTCCTTGGGAAGTTGGGAACTCTGCAAGTCCTCCAAGCCCTGAGCGTGATTCCTACACCCTACTTGGAGGATCATGGGACTTAGTCAGTAAGATCATAAGTATCCTAATTGGAGTTGTAAGTATAGTTACCTTGTTTATAACCCTAGTTACTCAGTCCCATGACCCTCCAAGTAGACCCTAAATCCTAAATCCCTATAGATCCCCTATAGAACCCTTTAAAGGGAGCCCCTTAAGGAACATTTTAAAGAGTCCCAAAATCCTAGAGCCTGAGCCCTGAATGCCAACCTTGACAGCTTGGGTTTCCCCTGGAGCAAAGTTGCACTGGAGAGCTTTCCACGCAAGCTTTTGGCAACCTGCTTTAAGGATTCGGCTATGGAGTTGAATTGAGGGATTCGAACTTCGGGAGCTTAGAGTCTATAGGAGTCTCAGGGCTCCGAGGATGGGAGGTGGTGGAGGGGTGCAAGGGCCATCGCAGGCAATGGCATGAGAAGGACAGACGGTGAATGGCCAGCTTTACACAAACCGGAGCCCGAAATCCTCAGCCCACAACCAGTCCCCCTACGCCCTGCACCTCCACGCTCCTCCCGCTTCAACCCTCCTGAGCACTAAGCCCTAACATCCCAAGCGCCATAGGCATTTGACCCTAATATGGGGGCCAAAGCAGTTAGAATACGGTTATGGGACCCTCGATACTGTAATTATAATAAGGAACCCCAAAATAGTATTGGTAACTATCTAGGCAGACCCCTATATCAAACCCTGGACCCTCAACCCCAAACCCGCCGGACCTCAGCCCAGGAGATCATGGCTCCGGAGCTCGCCCTGAAGAGAGGGCGGTTGCATGTCTATATCCGGTTTCGGGTTCCGGATTTTAGGGGTTTAGGGCGTAGGCATTTGGAGAAGGGGCCGGTCGGCCGTTGAAAAACTTCATTCGGGGAGTTGAAGGCCAGGGTGAGACTGTGCGCCTTTGAAAGTTGCCCGCTTCGAGCTTCAGGTGCCCTTCTGGCAATACTCGATGAGTCTCGCGGTCCTATAAAATCCGATTTAATCAATCCCAAACCCAAATCCATAAAACCTCGGCGTTGCACCTCTACTCCCAGAGACACAACATGGGCCCGAAAGAGCTTTACACTTCAGTTGAAAGCGCTGGAGATACGCGACTTGCGATGCAGCATGGTGCACTCTTACGTGGTGCTACTTGTTCTGTGCAACCAATTCAGCTTAAGGCCTGCATGGTGATGATGATGATGATGATGATGATGACTGCGGTGAGCATGATGATGCTGATGATGATGACGACTTTTCGTTGAGGGCGCCTGTCAAAACTCAACCCCGAAACCCTGGGATGTCCAGGCCTAGGCCTCAAAGAGGCTCGATTCAGGCTCGATATGGGAGTTTCCGAAAATAGGGGACCCTAGTATGTTACCCTAAATTAGAAGGATCCTTATTATAAGCACCCCAAAATAAGGTACGCGGAAACTCCCATATTCCGGGCTTAGGGTTACGCGGAAACTCCCATATTCTTTTTTGTTTTTTTAAACCCTCTTTTCTCTCTGCCCCGAAGGTTATCAAGAACACCAGGTTGGTGGAGGGATTGGACGGGGAGGCCAACTAGAGTAGGGGATTCACCACCAATACCACTGGCAATAACCCAACTGGCACATCATCCCATGGCCTCCCCTCTTTTCGGCAGTTTGCCACTATTGTGCCCACAATCTGTAAAACAAAGATGGTAACAAGTAGATAACCACCACCAAGACTGGGATACTAAACAGCACAAGACAAGTATAACACAGGCTTTGTGGCACTGCCTAAGACCATGGAGCGCACTCAACACAGTCTTGAGAAATTGACATGCAATGCACCTCACACATATATTTATTTCATGACTAAGCAACAGACGAAAGGATAACCACTAGCCCACTGGTGCATCAGTGTTCTCTGGAAGATTCTCAACAGCGAGTTGTGTGCCATCCACTAAGGGAAGCGGAGTGTCCAGTAAAACTCCCATATTCCGGGCTTAGGGTTAACAACATCTACACGGACCCCTAAGCTTGCAACCCAAAGCGGAAGACCCCAGATCCAGCTGTCGCCCTCTGGAACCTTACAACCCAATAAGGCCCTAGCCTAGCCCACGAACAAACACCAAAACCAGAAACCCTAAACCCCGCACCTAGACCCCACAACGACCCTTTATTGTCGTCCCCTATTGCCTTTTAATGAGGAAATAGGAGAGCCCGTTAAAGGGTACTTGGGGTGTCCTGGCAGACCCTCAAACCAAAAACCAAAGCGAGCGGCCTGACAGCGTCGTCAGCAGTTTCCGCCTTGCCTCCGCCCTCGCGGCCATCCTGGCACCAATGTTACTCTTAGTGTCACAACGATGGTCATGTATCATATATAACAAACAGCATATACCGTACCATATAGTATCACAGATAAAGGAACCTGAAAATAGCTGTCAACGCGTGTTGGCTTGAATCCCGTGAAAAGGCTTGGAATAGGATCTTGAGTGAAAGTTAAACACCACACCAAGACTGAGTAGGGGTATGTTGTACTCGGTAAAGAGTGTTGAGCGTGTTCGACCTACCGAGTTGCATTTATCTACAAGGCCCATTCCTGGTGGAGCAGGGTTGAGGGATGAGGGCGGTGTGGTATCACTCAGCTCTTGTCCCAAAGCCCCCCTAAGCCTTAAGAGGGCACAGTGAAGGAAGGTCTCAGCCTAAGCCCGGAGCCCTCTAAAGCGGAGGCAAAGAGCATGGCAAGACTAAGATAGACATAGACTTGCCAGGGGTGAAGGATCGTAGGGGTTCAGGCCTCCAGACTTTCCGGGCTTGGGTTCGATCGGGTTCAAGTTTACGATCACGTACGAGTTGATCGCCTCTAATAGGGCCCCAAAAAGGCACATAAGCAAAACTAAGAATAGGGATATCCCATATAAACCCCCTTTTTTTCGGTCCCTAATCTAACGAACCCGACCATGATATCCTCGTGCCCGCGGCTGACCCGCCTGCCGAACCCCCGAGTCCAGTGCATCCGAAGCTAAACATCCATGGGTGGTTCTCAAAATTAGGGCCCCTTTTTGGGTAATTACCCTAAATAGTAGGTGCCGCATTACAATCGGGGCCCAAAAAAGGGACTATAATTTTGACAACCACCCCCATGCTTGAACCAATCGTGGACGTGCCACCTTGCGTTCGGACTTCTCGCCCGCACGCTCGGCCTGCAGGGATGGAATACCCAAAACCGTCGCATCAAAGATGTTGAAGACTCAATCCTTCATTCAGGATGACCCAGCCCTGAACCCCAAGGTTACCTTGCGTATACACCCACCTTGAGGAGTCCAAGCTCACCGATACTCCTGTCTCATCAGCGGAACTGGATGTTCAAGCCAGGCTGAAGGCTCCAATTAGGCAAACCTTTCACCCTTGTGCCCAGCAACCCTTTTCACGGGACTTTTGGGCAACTGAGTTCAACTCGCGAACCGTTTCCGTTCCATGCGATTAGTCCTGGAATATCGACTCAGTGAGCAAGCACACGTGCAAAATCCCGGACATGACTACGGAATCCGACCATTGCCTGGTCAACTCCGAGACACACCACCAAGAACACAACGTATCCAAGATCCGCAACCCTTGACGCTGAGTTTAAGCAAATGAAAACCCTACGGCACAAGAGCACAAGACATAGTACAGAAGCCTCAAAACACGTCAGAGCCAGAGCCTTCATATAGGGGCCTTAATCATTAGAATAGGGCTTTGGGGACAATTATACTACAATTATTATGAAGAACCCCCCGCCCCCCCCCCAAAAAAAAAGCATTGATAATCACTAAGGCCCCTACTATAAAACCATATTATAGATGTAGACCTCTTTAAAGATCCCTTTTAACAGGAAACCCTATAGTGCCCCTATTGTTATATTAGAGCAGTGCAAACCCAAGCTTAAGCTCCGCACCGGTGTGACGCCGGCCGAGGATTTCGCCATCTCACGGAAGACAGCCAGGATGCTCCGCTGCTCCCAATCTAAGTGCCGTCTTTGGGTCTAAATAACAATAAACACAAGAACATATAACACAATAGTAATAATGATAGTAGAAATATCAGGAAGAAACAGAAGAATAACAAGTATCATTATTCATGATAACAGATCATAAGCGGACTTCAACCAAGCGTTTAAAGAGCGGCGTAGGCTTTGGTATCGAAGTTCGGAGAAGAGAACATCTACCCTGTCTTCAAGCGCACTATGCGGCAACCCATACAGGAGACACGGAAAAAGCTGAACATTGCCGAGGCTCCTCTATGACAGAAGGTCAGAGCGCATTGCAGGATGCAAAGGTTTTCTGGCTCAGGACTCAGACGTTTAGATTTCCGAAGTACGACTATACCATAATAGACCCCCAGACCCCTTCTATTGATTAAGGGATTCTTGTTTGCACCTTGGAGCTTGTCTCAGTTTGGAGGCTCAAGAGTTGCTGAGCAGTTTGAATCTTTCGGGCTCGGCGTGCGAAGCAGAAGACCACATGCCTCATGGCCTCATGATGATGAGAGAACAGGGTCTTGGAGTATATATGATTTCTGTGATAAGGAACCCTGAGGAATCTTATTAATTAGTAGCTTTTCCGACCCCCACATTACGAATAGTGCCCGGGCCCTCGGATAGGCCCCTAGGTGAGTCAGACTTATATGAACTTTCAGCCGCAAATCCTGAGCAAGCTTCAGCCGACTCTATATCCCTGAGCCAACTACCACAACGCACCTAGGCCCCAGAGTAAGCTAGGAATAAACAGCGTGCCCTTTTTCGTCTAAAGAGTGTTATAAGGGAACCTAAACTCTAGGTCCTAGCCACCTGACTCTTTCACATCTCACTGCCGTCTCGAGCGACCTACAACTCAAGGCCGAATCTCCCCCAAGCCGCGAAACCGACCCTTCCCCGAGCGTCATCGTAAATCCACGAAAACACCATCAGCCTTACATCCATTACATAACTTAACATGGCATGACAGTACATTACATTACATGCCAGACAGACAGACAAATGGACAGACATCTCCAAATCTACAATGATGCCCTACGCCTGCGATGCGGGAGGTTTTAGGAATACCACTCCTGGTGATAGAGGCTCCTATGTCGAACTCGAAATGAATGGATCGAGAGCGGCTCGTGAGTGGTCGGGTCTCGCCCGACATCTCATCCATCACCTTCGGGTTACTGGCTCCACTCTTTCCATTGTTGGGGGCTTGGATAATGAGAAGATAGGTCAGGGGGTCGATTACAGTCAAGCTATAACGGAACATCCCTTAGAAGGAACCCTTACAGCTCTCCTAAAGGATCCCTCGAGTTCGCTTCATTGCTTAATCACCTGCACTGTACAAACGTTAGTGGATATGCTACAACGCCGGCGCGTATGGCGGACGATGGCCTGGGCATTCCATCAGAGATTCGGTGCCTTTAGATTCTGCTGCGAAGTTTGGGAACGTCCGCCCAGCTGGAGCCCGTAGTGCAACACTGCTCTGCTCAAGAAGCCTGAATAACTACTGAAACGATTCCCTTATTATACAATACGACGGGAAACCCCTACTCCGAGTACTAGAGGTTGTCGATGTTTGTGGCGCATGGCGACGATCGCGATCGTGTTTGCTCTTCCCTGTCGTGTCTACTGCACCTATGAACCCTATAGGCTTTAAGCACCAAATGCTAACACTTCTGGTCCTATGCTTCGCCGCAGGTCCTGATCCCACCCGTGATTTTTTGGCCACTGTCAAAAAAACGGTCCGGTCACATCAAGTGTCCCATCTAGATTGCAAAACCCGCGAGTTTCCGAACACCGGGTACTCGCGAAATAGTACCCTTAATAGTCGGATCCTTATTGCAAGGACCCCAAAATACGGTACCCCTAAGTTTCGGAAACTCCCACCCAATGCACGACGACTTCAGGGACCACCCACCCGGCTGCCTGGGCGAGGAAGAAGAACCAAAAACCACCGGAACCGACCCAGCGTAATGTAGGAGCCTAACTAATTAGGCTAGGGCTTCGTTTAAAGGGTTCCTTAAAGGCCTCTATAAGGGAGCTCTTTTTCTTTCCCTCCTACCTAGCAACGACGAAGCCCATTGCAGGGAATCTCGGGTGAACAGTTGAAGACGGCTAAGGTTTCATAGCCAATAAACGACTCCGTTGTGATGAGCGAGTTCTTTTAGTATAGGGGCCTTCATAATTAGAATAGGGCTGGTTTTGGGCCCATTATACTAGAGTTCTAAACAGGAACCCCCCAAAATCCTATTCTGACACAATGACTACAAAAGCCGGACTGCTATCTTGGAGGCAGGCAGCGGTGCTTTGTCTGTCTGCCGGCAGCCTCGATTCACCGGCATAGTCCTGAAACAGGAAGGTCTCTTGTGAAGAATATACAATGCACTCACTGCATAAAGGGCCAGACTGGACATGGAATCCCTCATAGATCCCCTTAAAGGAACCCCAAACCCTGAATGCCCCCAAAATCCAGAAAACCCTAAACCCAAATCGACCGCCGTGTTAGCATCTCAAGACCTGACACGGGAGCTTTAGCTACCTTACTCTGGGGTCCTTATAACATAATAATCCTGCTATCTAAGTCCTTATAATAAAGATCCTATTATTTAGGGGACATCAGGGAGCTTCGAGTTGGAATCTTCAAGTTTGCTTCGCTTGATGCTGCGATTTTGTGCTGCCGCTGCGCCGAAGATGGAGCCAGCATGGGGGGTGTCCCAGCGAGTAATCGAGGGGCCTGAAATAATTAGAATCGGGTTCCCGTTGAAGGGCTCCTTAAAAGGATCTATAGTAGGGTTCTATAGTATAGGGGCATTAGTAATTGGAATAGGGTTCTGGAACTCATTATACTGCAATTACAACAATTTAAGGAACCCCAAAAGAGTATAGGTAATTACTAAGGCCCCTGTATTACCAACTGGCTTCGCATGCACCGGCATCCAAACCAGTCATCCGAGCGTCTGCGTAGCTATCGCCAGAGACGACACCTTGCAACAGCAACTCGATCAGTGAGACAAGATCCCCATAAGGGCTCCTGTAAGGGATCTATAGGGTTACTTTAAGGGTAGCATGGGGTTCTAGAATAGGGCCCCTTACGGGCGAGAACCTTTATTCAAACCCCAACAGTAACTAGACTAACTAGACATGCTCGAAAGGCTCTAAATCCAAGCTCCAAACCCTTAACCTCTGTTGCTCTTGCGGCACAATCTCAAAAGCCCCACAAAGACCTGTGTCCCCTACCTTCTACGGTATAGTATAGGGGTTTTTGATGTTGGGCCCCCAGGCCTCTGTGCCAAGCTGGGCATGGCCAGGGAAGTTGGCTGTTCCAGAGACTATATGGAATGGCTTCACGAGTCATTGGTGCGGATATCCCTTTACCCAGAGACTCCAGAACCCCTTGAGTAAGGAATAGATCGAAAATCATATCCGGGATCCTAATATGATTCTTAATTAAGGGGTTTTGGAGTCTCTTGGTAGCTGCAAGTCCACAGACTTCACTAACTTTGGCCCAGCAGCGCCGGATGGTTTGCAGCTGCAACTTCTCAAGCTCCTCAGCACAAGAAGTGTGTCAGTTGGCAGACGTGGGGAATTCACCAATAATAAACCCTAAAACTCCAAAACCCTAAACCCTCAATCCTAAACTCTGATTCCCTTTTTTTTGCATCCAGGACCCTAAACCCCTAAACCCCCTAAGCCCTACGAGAGGTATGCAAAACGGAACCCGTGAGGTTCAGGATTCTGGTATGCTCAGGGGAGATGGGCCTGAGATAATGGAAATTCCAACCCCTTCCAGGATTGCTCGCTGTCGTTCGACGCGACAGGCGTAGACAGTGACGTTGCAACTCTGCCTCTCGTGCTAGGCTTCGCACCGTCGGTGCGTCTGCTCGTGCCTTGGAAGGACCAGTAACCCGGCCATCAAGCAGCAGAACATGTCCGCTTTGCCATGTGATGCTGGGTGTGAAGGACTCGCTGCAAGATACTTTGAGAATCATTGTACAAAGGTCGACGAAGGTCACTCGCTGATATACATGGAGGTAGCGTGCGCTACGGTGCCTGCGCAGCACCGCGCGCCGCGCCAGCTCCAGGCCGGCGATCCTTGTTGTCGGGCGCCGAAAGGCCTTTGGGCTCAGGGCACCTTCTGCAAAGTACTTCCCAGTCGTACTATGTATGCTGCTAATTGCTGGTACCGTGGCTGCCACCACTACAGTACACATAATGACAGAAAAGAGGGCACTAATCATGCTCATAATAACGAAAAAGCAATGCCTCCACCACGACGACAGCTACGGTGCCTACCATCCCGAGATTCTCACTCCTCGACCGTTGTGTATCCTTGATGTCTCGCAACCTCAGGCTTTCCAACCCCACTGACAGGCCCCGCGACGGTCGAGGGTGGCCGCCAGCTTGGCTTTCGCACGCGTTTGGAGGCCGGCCCTTGCCAGGAACTGAGGAGTTAAGAAGTGAGGGGGCTCGGGTTGAGGATATGATGCGCTGCGGATTTGCATATAGGACTTCAGGGTGTGAAGGGCTTTGACCGCCGCAAAACGTTCAGAGGTTTGGATATGGTTATGGGCACAGGATTCCAAAGTCAAAGACTAAGTATGCAACTACGCCTACAAGATTTCATGCCTTGTCTTCCTACTTCCGGTCCAAGGGTCCCCTTGAAGCCTACTGTAGATGTCGGTGGAACTAGTAAGAGGATCCCCTTACAGTCCCTCTATAAGAACGGAGCCCAAAACCCTATTGAAATAACCGAAATAACCAAGGCTCCGACATATTCGGCGAAGAGCATGGAAGGCTGACGCCACGTGTGCTTCAAAGCATTAAAAGTGAGCAAGACCTCAACTCAAGGCCTGAGCACTAAGCTACGACGGATAAGGGGTTGAGCTTTGGGGGTTGGGCTTTCATTCCGGGTTGAAAGTACTTCGCACTCCCACCTGGAGGGACAGCTTTATAAGTGGATCTACTGAGATTGCTTTTTTACATGCTTACGAAGCCCTCTGATCCTGCAATGCTGCTCTAGATCCTTCTTTCAGCCAGATATCCAATCCGTAGGCTTGCAAACCGTAAACCCTGACAGAGCTGTAAACTCCTATGATCGCTGCATGACAGTGGCAGCTTGATGTCGGCGCTCTTTGCCTTCCTGACTGAGGCCTCGCAGGAAATCCCAGAAGCCCGGATGCCTACCTAACCGGTTACTGGGCTCCGGGTACTGTCGGGTTTATACAGGGTTTTACAGAAAAAGATGGTAAGCCCGTTACAGCAATCCCTTCGAAACCCTAAGCACTACTAAAGCATGCAAGGCTTCTAGGGACAGTCGTTGGGTTTTGGAGTTTCGACTCCCACAGCCCAGGGCGAACCGGTGAGGTTGTGGATCTTAGTTATGAAAAGGTAGCCTTGTAGGGTCTACCTAGACGGTTCAAGTACCCCGGTAGCGATATTTTATATCTTTCCGGAGCTAGATGCCTTACTAACATTGCATCTTGGTACCTAAAGCCCTGCCGGGCACTTAGACACGGCCGTGTTAGCATTTATGGTTTAAGTTTAGGGTGTGGGGCTCTGTCGCCCAGTCCAGGGCCTAACCACCAACCAATGTAAAACCCACCATATGGGAGTTTCCGAAAATAGGGGACCCTAATATAGTACCCTACATAGTAGGATCCTTATTATAAGGACCCCCAAATATGGCACCCCTAATTTTCGGAAAGTCCCATATTCAGTCCGTAAGTTGATCGGCTTCCAGAGCCAACCCCTGAGCAGCAGCGTTCAGAGCTTAGCATTCTAGGGCAGGGATTCGGCTGACTCATACCTGTTATGGAAGCGTGATTGGCAGAAAGCTGAAAGCTCTATTGAAATCTACTCCCTGAACCCTTAAAACCCTAAACCCTGAACTACTGACCAACGCACTATACAAACCCAAGCCCGAAAATTCAGCGTCCTCGTCTTTGTCGGCCGATTTCTTCTCCGGTGTCAGTGGCTTCTCAGCTGCCTGCAGGCTTTGACAAGGGTAGCAATGTAGTCAAGGGGCCTTTATGATTAGAATAGGGTTTTGGGGCACATTCTACTATAACTCTTATAAGGAACCCCCAAAACCCTGCTCTAATTTAAGGCCCCTACTATAGAACCATATTGTAAATCCCTTATAGACCCCTTTAAGCCTTTAAGGATCCCTTTAAAGGGAACCCTATATTGAAAGGGACTTTTGGCTGGGGAACGTGGGGCTTCTGGGGTTTCTCGACTTGTTTCTGGAGCTGATGGCTTGGAACTGAACTTCAGATGCTTAAGGCCTGGTGCCCCTTCTAAACTTCACCCGAAGGGTCCAAGGATCGTTATGGTATATACTCAAAGGGTATTTAGGAGGTCCACGTACATACCATAATGATACTTGGACCCTTTGG
The DNA here is from genome assembly GCA_905221615.1 of Symbiodinium sp. CCMP2592. Lineage (NCBI taxonomy): Eukaryota > Dinophyceae > Suessiales > Symbiodiniaceae > Symbiodinium > Symbiodinium sp. CCMP2592. The sequence continues at coordinate 351,119 of CAJNDT010006202.1, read as the reverse complement.
GTCAGGTATACAAAACCGCTCCAGCGTACTGATTGCGCTGTTCGGTGTTTCAAACTCTTGAACTCAACAACACTGGTATCTGGAAGCCACCGAGATCGTGAGATTACTTCAGACATGCCTCCAACTCGCCCATACACGGCAAGGAGAAGCCCCTACTCCCATCGAGACCTAACCACACCACGGCGAATCGTGCACGCTCACCATTCTATCAGGGTAGCAGATTCATGTCTTCGTCTCACGGCGTGAGCTCGACTCTGGCGGCCGGGCCGCCACTGGCAGCAAACACAACCGATAGCTCCTACGATTTCACACAACAAGGTGCGGCCAAGTCGCACATCTACCCCAACTTCCCCACTAGGCAACGGTTTAGGGTTTTTTGGGGTCATGCTAGCGGCAAGGCTCTCCAGCCTACGAAACCTCTGACCTGGCCACTGCTTGAGGTTGCTTTGCTCTACTTAGACTCTGCGTCACTCAGGGCCATCAAAAGACGAATCCGCGCACCTCTTCATTCGTGGCGTCGGGCATGTCGCTGCTGCCGTTGGGCTCGTCGCTCGGGCCTTTTTTCCAGCATGATGCGTGTTGTGAAAATGCTTTGCTTTGAAACCCTTGCAACGGCGTAGTCAGCTTCCCATCATTTGCCATGCAGCTGAGCTCGTCAGTTACCGCCATGCTACCAGGCTGCTACCACACAGTCGTCACCATGAAGGTCATGATGCCGAACAGAACCGCGCATGTGACCAAAACCAGAGCTAACGCGGCCAGCGCGCAGAGCTGCAAGATCCCTAGCCTAGAAGTCTAGGCCTCAGAGGGATTCCTGTGGAAGCACCCAAGGGAGGGCGACAACTTCAGACCTCCGGAGAACCTTCCACGGAACGAAACGTTCAGCTCGACAAAAAATCATGGACCCGATATCCCACAACCCAACCCCTGTCTCAGCACAGCCACCTGCTGGGCTGAAAAAGCCCACTTCCTCTGGCAGCTCCGGCTGAGGATTCTGGGCCGCCTGCCAACCAGAGCTGTGAATGAGACTTCGGGTGGTAAACCACGCATTCAAACTCTGACGCGTTCCCAAAAGCAACGGGCCTTGGGCGTAGCTATTGCCTCGAGCAGCGCGGCCTC